>VDFB02040775.1:0-21109 GCA_007258455.2 Sequoia sempervirens | reverse complement strand
ACAATCTCATCAAATAAGTATCTTTGTGTGCAAATTCAAGGCTCATGGTTTGAAATTCCCTTACATGATCTATAGGATTTTTTTTACCATTGTATTTATCATACTTTGGGAATTCACAATGTTTGGGAAAAGGAATCATGTTGATAGTTTGATCTAAAGGATATGGACAGATGACTTGTATCAAGTATTTATTTTAGGTTCCCCTTTGCATGTCTTGAATCTGCTATTGGATATTTTTGATGAGTTAAGGCAGCCACTAGATCTATATTTGATAGATCATTTTCAGTATTTTTAGGAGGTTCTTTCAATTGATTAACATCAAAGTCATGTGGATGTTTGATACCTTGATTAGCCAGCATTAGAAAGTATTTTTCCCCATTTCTTTCAAAAATATTTTCTATGAACTTGTGGAAATTTGGATCTTGTTGAGCATGTTGGATGTCTTCCTCAGTTATTTCATCACTTTTAGATTGGTGGAGCTAATGGAAAGGATTTTCTTTAGTTTCAGCCTTGGTGTTTTGAGTTTCAAGTTCTTTTTCTTTGAGTTTCTACTTTTGGGATCTTGTTTGAACGGGCATACAAGTGTTATAATTTGACTAAAATTTTGATCTTTGTTTGAGAAGTACCAAGGATAATAACTAATTCAAATAGAATGACAAATTCTATTGATGAGACTAAGTTTAAATCTGATTATACAACTTTGTTTCGTGATGAAGGATGACGATCCTAGTGAGGAAACCTAGCTTAACAATCAGAGGTATGATGGATGTTTAGGCACTTTAAGGTGTTAGATCTCGGTTTAGTTTGAAGAATTTCACTTGTAAATGTTATCTTCAGCAAGTTTAAGACTCTGTTGTATCTAAAGAATGATTTTGTGCTAATAGGGATCCTTAATTCTGGTTCAAATTGACGAACAGGGGATGAATTTAACTCTGGTTTTGAATTTACTAGATGCGCTAAAACATGATCTAGATGTGCCAAAAGATGGAATGGATGCACTAATAGATAGCCTAGATGCACTAGAATGTACCCAAGATGCATCAGTCAATAGACTCAATGTGCTAAAAAAAGGACCAGATGCATTGGAAAATGTATTGAATGTGCTAAAAGATGGACTCAATGCGCTAGGAAATGACTCAGATGCACAAGAAAATAAACTATATGTGCCAAAAAAATCCAGTGATGTGCTAGACTGCCCCTCCTAGATGTGATTTCAACTGGGTATTCTATATATGAATGCACTAAAAGGATTGGAAAATGCACTGAAAGATGGAATAAATGCGCTAGAAAGTTACCTAGATGCGCTAGAAAATGTAGTAAATGTGCTAGAAAATGACTCAGATGTACTAGACTGTACCTTATATATGCTAGAAAATGAACCAGATGTGCTAAAAGATTTTGTGGATGCACCAAAAAATTCCCTATATGTTATAGAAAATGTAGTGAATGCACTGAAACAGATGATGTATGTGCTAATTTGGAAGTGTTTAGTGTTTTTGCAAGTCTGTCTAGTTATTTTGCCTTGAATCTATGAATCTGAATGTTTCCAGGGTATGGTTTTCTGAATAATGATTTTTTTCTTGGTTTCTAGTTTGTGAATAATGTGAATTAGGTGCTTTAAATGGATGATTTCTTGAATTATGACCTCAAACATAGCAACAAGTTATCAAACAATTGTTTCCACCTAGAAGCTAAACATTGAGTGTGTATTCAAGAATCTAGTCTGATTCCTTCGATTTCCATAGGTATAACACAAAAGAACATAGTTCAATCACTTTTCTAATGTCAAAGGTCACTTAAAATACCACAACCCAGATCTTAGAACCATATCAGCTCACATAGTCATGTCACCCTTTAGAGGGCACCCATGTTTTTTCCTTTCCCTATTCTTAACCAAAGTCGAATCATCCAATTTTGGCTAGTAATCCCTAATGGTTATATGGTGAGTGTCTTGGGGGAAGATTCTTCCCTCCCCTTGCACTATGATATTAGAAGTGTTCAGAGACTAACTCGGTTAGCTTCTACACTAAGGTTTGTAATAAGGGTTCTCGTTTAGTGCGGAAAATAGATAAACTCCCTTAGGAGACCTCCCAACCTTTAGAACAAAGTCTTTGAGGATGGTTATCTTGCACACTACCATCGAATTGCGAGTTTCCTTGAATTCTATTTTGATTATAGTGGGTCAAAAAACTTGGCTTTAGTTGTTCCCACTAGGTCGTTTCCATAGGGTGAGTACTTTTTCCCACTACGACAAGGCTTCTAAAGGTGTTAATAAAGTATAAAATAGTGAGTCTGGCATTTTGGTCACCCAGTTAAGGGGAGATCATAGGCCTATCACTTCAAGCATAGTAGATAAGGGGCTTGTTAACCTTCTAATTAAACTAGGTTCCTAATTTAATCAAAAGAAAGTAATAAAACAACTCCAACCCCTACAAACATCATTAGTAGTTTGATATAATTGTCTTTGATAACATTTAAAAGTACCTACAAAATAGAAAATACTAATCAGTTCTCAAAATTTTGAATTTCTGCCAAATAAACCAAATGGGCTAAAACATACATCATATGCACTAAAAGATCACTCCTATGCAATAAAAGATCACTCCTATGCAATAAAAGAACTACCAAGTGAATTAGAGAAACTACTAAATGTGTTAAAATATAGACTGAATGCAGTAAAAGGCCCACTGAATGCATCGAAAGATGTTTTGTATGCACTGAAAGAAGCCCCAGATGCATCATAATAGGAATTGGATGTGCTGAAAGATTCTTTGGATGCACCGTAATAGGAAATGGATGTGCTAAAAGATGTTTCGTGTGGACTGAAATAAATCACGGATGTGCTACATAGAGTGTCATGTTTAGAATCTGTAAAACAAATTTCTAGAAAACGTCAATAAAAAGGGGCTAGGCCCCACGGTGGGTGCTAAAACGTATTGTGTGAGAATTGTGTAATGTGAGTAAATGAATAAGACCACACAATCAATGAAACCTTTACACTAAGGAAATTGAAATAACAAATAAACTTGATAAAACTATTCCTCAAAACCGTTCCATTGTTGTATATTCTCAAGGATCCTCTAAATCATTAGTGCTCTCAGATTTGTATATGCACTAGACTCTTTGGATGACAACCTAAGAAATGAGATGTTGTAAAATGAAAGAATCTAATTCCAACATGATTGATTCTATGATAATGATATTGATGCTGTTATATACAGATGAGTATTATGCTATGATAATGATGCTAAATGCTATGGTGGAAATTTTGTATGAAGTTACTAAGATAATGAAAATGCAGCTATGAACTAAGACATGACTCTAAACTAAAATACCTCTAAATTTCTAAATGCTTGAAAAGGTAATTTTTGTAGAGTAAGTTTTCTCAAAGATGGGATGCAAAATGCTAGATAATGAGGCTATATTTATAATATTTCCAAAGCATAAAATGATGTGGCAGCAACCAACGGTCAATATTTTAGCTGGAGAGATGAACGGTATTAAAGGAAGAAGTTAGAGGGAATCATGGTGCATGCCCCCTTTAAAAGAACACCATGCCAAGTGTTAGAGAGAATAAATTGAATAGAAGAGCTAAGTTTCCAAGGTTGTTTCAAAAGTGGTTGAAGATAATTCCAATTTAAATATTAGGGAGATTTAAATTCATGAGACACTTGATGATGTGGCAAGAGGAAAAGTTTGAGGCATGTGATTTGAATTTGGAATTATTCAAATTTAATGAGAAGATATTAATTAAATACAATAAACTATTTGTTTATTTAATTAAAATTAGAGGAATGTGAATTGAGATAAGAAGAATTAGAAAGTGTGAACTATATAAATAAATTTAGAATTTATTTATAAGTAGATGAAATAAGAGGTTCATTAATTAAATACATTATATTTAATTAATTAAGTATTGTGACTAATTTTAGGTGTATACGTTATTCTCTTTTTCTCATCTATTTAAAGCTTCCTATAACAGGTTGTTCATTGTCATAGTTTAGCTCTTGTATTTTTCATATCTTTACCCAGGAAATTTCTACCAGGTTTTTTTGCCAGCCCAGCCATGAATAGAATTTCTCAGTGTCAGCAATCAATAATCACTAATGTTTGGTAGCAAGTTTCCCAGGGTTGTCTATGAAAATGTGGTTTTTACTAAGTACATGGGTTGGTAGTGGTGGAGCTGTCTGCATTGAGGCATGGAAGCATAATGGTAAGCGATTGCTCATGTAAGGGTTAATGCATCCTAGCATTGTTGTACAATGGCATGGGAGGAAGTAAATGCAATATTCAACGTTGTAGTGTGGGAAAGTATATTGTTTTTGGTTACATTGTCAAATGAGCCACTGTGGTGTTGGTTTGATAACAAAGTATTGGAAAGATCATCGCCTACATCTTCGTTTGATAGCAAGTTGGAGGGTTTTAACACTGATGTGCTCCGAAATGTGCAAGAAAATATATTGATTAAGTTGCATTTTTGAAAGAGCCATTGTGATGTTGGTTTCATAGCAGAGTATTGTAAAAATCATTGCCTTTGGCTTGGTCTCCATTTTGTACATGACTACATTCTTTTCCTTTCTGGTTATTGGTTGTTATATGTGCCCATGTTTCACAAACACATTTGTGCATATACATCTTAGCCATGCAATGCAAATATAAGCACTTGCAAAACAAAATCTATACCGATATATATGTTTGTGAAGTTAGATGCATCTTTTTTGTTATTATATAGTCTTCTATAGTGTGTAGAATCAAGCTTTGTGGATGGGTGTCCAGTTCAAACATATGAGAAAAAAAAGAATATCATGAAACATATTGAGACAAGATTCGAGCTACATTCTTTTCTAATAAATATTGAAGACAAGTAGAGAATTTGTATAAGAGGTGTTAGAATGATTAATTTATTGTTCATGTCTTATGTTGTCTGCTTATTGTTCCTTGTTATGTGTTTGTATTTTTGGCGTTATACCCATTTTGGAGACTTCAAAGAGATTATGGTTCTGTATGGATGGAGAAATTATAGTTAAATCTTCTTTTCTTCCATCAAAAATATGGTTAGGGTTAGTAATTTTGTCCTTTGTTTATTGTTTCCTAGTTATCTCTGCATCTTATGCTATACTCCATTAACATAGGAGCAATTACAGATTAGCATAGGACAAATTTCATATATATATATGCAAAGGGTTAGTATGAAAGCATAAAGATATTGAAGATAAAATTAGTTTAGTGGAACTGTTAAGTGTTATTCTAATAGCTCTTTTACAATTTCTCTATTTGTCTATAATATTTAGTGCCAAATAATGTAGCTTGAATTTTCAATTAATTCTATTGCATTATGCCCATTTTGCATTAAAGCATATACCTATTAGTCTCATGGCATTATGCCCATTTTGTATATAGGTTATTGCTACCCATTAGGTTATTAAGTACTCCATTTTGTATAGGTTAATGCTTAAATAACGAGCTCACCTTTCAATCTAGTGCTCAACTCTTTACATAGACTACTTTTCTTGTATCAATATAAGTGTTTAATGTGGTTTTTTGATCATTTGTCATTTACCTATGATTCTTAAGTGTTTTTATAATAGTTCTTTTACAATTTCTCTATTTTGTCTATAATATTCAGTGCCAAATAATGTAGCTTGAATTTTGAATTGACAAGCCAACTATTACATAGATTGCTTGTGTTATATCAATATCCACTTCCCCATAACAGACTGTTCATTATTTTCATTCACCTTTTCTATTCTCCATGTTCATGCTATCATATTTTACCTCTTCTATTCTCCATATTTTAAAGTTCTATTTAAAATGAGTTTTTGATTATCTGTCATTTTCTTGTGATTCTTAAGTGTTTTCCTAATAGCTCTTTTGAAATTTCCCTATTTGTCTATAGTATTTAGTACCAAATAATGTAGCTCAAATCTTCAATTGACAAGCCAATTGTTAAATAGATTGCTTGTTTCAATATGTTTCATGATATTCTTTTTTTTCAGTATCCCATAACAAACTATTCATTATTATCATCATGAAACATATTGATAGAATCTACATATAACATGTTCCATCCAAACAAAATAACCACGACAATTAATAGTTTGTTATAAGGAGCTTCAAAAAGATGAGGAAAAAAGAATATCATGAAACATATTGGTACAAGACAAGCAGTCTATGCAACAATTGCAAGAGGTATTAGAATAACACTTAAGAATCACACATAAATGATAGATGGATGGAAACCTTTGGCTTGCTTTTATTTTTTTTGGTTTGTGTATTTTTTTCTACCTCTCTTAAAGTTATCTTTAATGTTGGTTTTCGATCATCTGTCATTTACCTGTGATGCTTAAGTGTTTTTCTAAAAGCTCTTTGCATAATTTGGGTGTATGTGCAAGGATCATCATGGAAAAATAGGGCCCTTTATGGCAAAAATTCAAAAGAATCGTGAGAGTTAGGCAACTTAATTTTAAAATTTGAATAAGTTATCTATATTATTTCAAAAATATGTAAGAATAGAATCTATAGCAAATTGAATGTAGTTTCTAAACTGTTAGGTTTATTTCTTAAAAAAAATAAAAAAAATCTATTTGGTGAAAATTTGAAATTTCAATGAAGTAGTACCTAAATTTCGTGGAGAAAATAAAAAGTAGGTGTCTATCCTGACCACCCTAACCACAATAAAATGATAATATTTTTATAATATTTTAGGATATAAGTAAAGCGACTCGTCCAAATGTTATTCATATTTTTTGTAATTTTTTTTCCAAGTAAATAATTAATTATGAATTTTTATTACAACTTTTAAAAAAATATAAAAACTCGTGATGTCTAACCACCTTAACTTGGTCAGTAAACTTCATGAAATTATTTTTTTCTTTTTCAACTTCTATAGTATGCAAAACATAGAATGTGTCATATTTCAGATTCAAAAAAATGTGATATTGTTTGAAAGCTATAGATATTTTTCTAATCAACCTATCAATAAAGCACTTTAGTTGTAATCAAATAGAAAATGAATAATAATTATTTATTAAATTCAAAGTATAAATATAATTTATATTGGTGGAAAGTTGAGAATCTCCTTAAAAACCCCTTTCGCTTCATCAATCTTTTGGGTTAAAAAAGTCACGCCTACATACCCATTATATTGCCACTTTTTGGCCCATCATGATCTTGCACATACCTATTTCAAATGACAGATGATCTAAAATGCATTTTAAATAGAACTTTAACATATGGAGAATAGAAGGTGTTAACTAAAGCTATGAATAGTTTTTTATATAGAGCTTTTCTTGTACAAAATGCATATAGCACCAAATATGAATAGAGATAACAAGGAACAATAACTAGAGGCTAAAAAACATACACAGGCCATCAAAAATAGAAACCAGTCGAAAGGTATAGGTCAATGTTATGCTTGATGAAGAATAAAAGAGCTAAATTATGACAATGAAAAACTTGCTATAGGCAGCTTCAAACAGATGAGAAAAAGAAAATATCATGAAACATATTGATACAAGACAATCAATCTATGCAACAGTTGGCATTTACCTATCGGGTATTCATTTGAAATTTCCACTGAGATTTCTGTCAGCCCAGTCGTGAATAGAATTTATTGACACCTATAGATAATTTTTCCTATACACTGAAAAGATAACTGTAGGAACATGGAAAAATTTAATGTGTACAGTAGACTATGTTTATTGTAGTCAAGTGCATATAAGAATTTGTGCATGCATGTATGTATATAGCAACAAATAAATGGAGCCTATCTAGTCATGCAAGAAGAAAAGGGTTGAATGTATAACTTAGTAAAATATAAATTTATAAAACAAACCTTCTTTATGCTTATAGCTATAGTCATCTTTCAGGTACTAATTGTCCCACTGATGGGTTTCATATCTCCTTGTCCATCTATGCTTCCATTGAGCCCAACATGATATTACTACAAAGAAATATTTTATTTGAATATATCAAAATATATGTCTCTGGTTAGATGTGTATGGAACGGAAAAAAGACATTGCAAAAAAACTTACAACAATAATAGGAGGCCAAACATTGTAGATTGTGGAGCACAATAGTTGTAAAACCCTCCAATCTGGTATCTAATGGAGTGGATGGTAGGATTTTGTAATAGTTTGCTATCAAAGCAACACCACAATGCCTCATTTCACAATGCAACCAAAACAATATACATCCTCATACTACAACAATGAATATTGCATTTACTCCCTCTCGTGCCATTGTACAACAATGCCAGGATGCATCAACCCTCATGTGAGAAAATACTTACCATTGTGTTCATGTTGATCGAGGCAACCAACTCCACCAACACCAACCCACACAATCAATAAACTCCATTATTGTTGGAAACAACTTTAGGAAACTTGTCGCAAATTGCATGGAGTCTTTTCATATATTAGACAAAAAATCCAATGTAGACAAGACTATATATTTTTGAATGCAATATACAAGAAGAGTGAAACAGTGAAAAGCTCAAAAGAGAATTTTGTAGATCAACATTTTTCAGCTATTGAATTAAATATAACTAATTGAAAAGCTAGCAAGAACACATAAGAATATGTGCAAGCAAAGCATGAAGGACAAATGACAAAACTTAGGGTATATAGCAAAAAAAATGGAAAATAGAACATAGTTGCAAAATTTTAAACTTATTAGTCAAATGCAACACATTTTTTTTGAAAATGTTTCTAGAGTATGTGCATACATAGTTTAATATACTAGAATATTCAAAACATGTTACTGAATTATAGAAATTTTAGCCTCTACTTATTGTTGGTTGGTATCTCTATGCATCTTTGACACTTAATGTTGTTTGTATGTGCATATATATCAATTTTTAATAGTTTCAACTATATATTTAGAGTATTGCATGCTAAAATTGGTTGAAAGAGAATTGTAGGTATCCTGATAAAGAATTGACATCATGGAATTTAAAGACACTTGAACAAACATGGATAGGTGGAATATACAAAAGAGTGTATTCTTTTGAATTCCACATACAAAAATTATGAAACAATGAAATGTTGAAAGGAGAAGTGGGAAGATTAATATTTATGCATTTTTGCATAGTGAATTTAACATAAATTGTATTGCTAAAGGTATAGAAGATAGTAAATAGGAAGAAAATTATCTTTAATGTGCAAGGTCGAAGAGGATGGAAAGCATTGAATAAATAGGGGCAACTTAATATGGCAGTAAAACTTAGAGTATATAGGCACATAAAATGGAAAACAAAGCATAGGTGCATAATTTAAAACTAATCAGTCAAATACAACTCAATATTCTTGAAAATGCTTCTGGAATAGTTGAATATATATTTTAATAGACTAGAATGATCAAAACATACCATTGACTTGTACAAGTTTTTCCCTCTGCTTATTGTTCCTTGGTACCTCTGTGCATCTTTGGCATTATACCCATTTTGCATAGGTTATTACTTGGTATGTTTCTATAAAATTAAACTTGAAATCCTTCAAAAGAGGATAGTACATGGTGTGGAGCCAATGTGATAATAAATATTTTGGAACCTTTTGTCATAATTCGGAACACGAGGTGGGGACAGAAGCATTTGGTAGGGGTTGGAGTTGTTCCAACTGCGCCTCTTCACTGCGACATCAAGTAGTGTATTTTTTTTTGCTTAGTCTGGAGTATCTCTCAAATGAGAATGTTGGATCAATGCAGAGTCTTTCAATTGATTTAACATGAGAGATAGTTGTAAAATTTAACCCCTACCTTTCTTTGTTGCCTATGTTTATCATTGCTCTATCTAATGTTAAGCCTTGTGCTTTATGTATTGTGATTCCCCATGCCATGGTGAGTGGAATTTGTGTTCGACTACCTTGGGTTATAGCTAGGATGGGGATGTGTCTTGGGTTTTGTGGGTCCCATGGTGGGCCAATGTAATTTTGGAACTGGACAACAACATAGTTAGGAAAATTTGGTGATTTGCAGCATGCATTGTACACAATAGTTATAATAAGACCAAGGGATCCATTGATGAGGCCAACTTGAATTCACAATTTTTTTGTTAGCATCACCTGTTGGGTATGTGAAGGATCATCATGGAAAAAACAGGCCCTTAAGTGGTAAAAAATTTAGAGAAATCAGAGTTAGGCAACTTGACGTAAAAATTTGAATAAGTTATTTATATTATTTAAAAAATATGTAAGAATAGAATCTGTAGCAAATTGAATGTAGTTTCCTAAACTACTAGGTATAATAAAAATCTATTTGGTGAAATTTTGAAATTTCATTGCGAGTACTTAAATTTTAGGAAAAAATAATAAGTAGGTGTTTGTCAACCACCCTAACCACAATAAAATGATAATATTTTTTATAAGATTTTAGATATAAGTAGAGGACTCATATCCCAATGTGATACATATTTTTTGTAATTTTTGCCAAGCAAATAATTAATTATGATTTTTATTACAACTTTTAAAAAATATAAAAACTTGTATGTAGACCACCTTAACTTGTTCAAAACTTCATGAAATTCAATATTTTTTAATCCTATAGTATGTGAGCATAGAATGTGACACATGTTTTGGATTCAAAAAATGTGATATCATTTGAAAGCTATAGATTTTTGAATCAACTTATCAATCAAGATTTTAGTCATAATTCAAATAGAAAATGAATAATAATTATTTATTAAATTCAAACTAAAGCATAATTTATGTTGGTGGAAAAGAGAATCTCCTTTAAAACCCCTTTTCATTTCATCAATTTTTGGGTAAAAAGTCATGATAGATACCCACACATACCATCATATCGCTACTTTTTGGCCATCATGATCTGCACATTCCTTGGTCATCATCTCCATAATCAAATGCCTTTTGTTGTGCTACTCAAGCGATGCTAATGGCTATGGGAGTTTAATTGTTTGATCATTTTTTTATTGTGGAATGCGACTAAGTCATTTGTGGAAAACAAATGTGTTGCAACATCAAATTGTTCTCTTTCTGTGGGTGAGAGCATTTTATTTGTTTGTTTCATAAGCTCTTCCTAGTCATCATGGAGAGCCTCACCATTTATTAAATGGAGAAGGATTGCCTGAAACTTTTGTTGGGTAGGACTATCTCTTTGTTGGTAGAAAATAATGTCCAATGTTACCGAGACTATGAAAGTATTCCATAAGGCTACAACCGATGAGTGTGAAGCATAAATAGGAGTATCCATGACCAGTGGCAACTAGGAAATATCACCAACAAGGATGATAGAAACACCACCAAATGGTTGCCTTTGCTTATCGGGGAATGCTTGGCGCAACTGGCTATCTATTTTGAGTAGCAACTTTGGGCCTAGAAAACTCATTTCATCTATCAAAATGTATTTGAATATATTTAAATTTATCTTGGAATATTGTCAATGGTTGGCCTTGCAAAGGATTCATATCCTTTATGGGAATGCAAAGGGTTGTATGGATTGTGGAGGCACATATGTTGTAGGCAACAAAACCTGTAAGGGCCAATGTGAGCAGCGGGCTATTGCATCCAGTAGTAGAGGCATTTATTTGTTGTCTTATACAATTTATCAAAAAGGATTTACCGGTGCCAGCTATTCCTTGAATGATCATGTAGAGAGGGCCTTTGGGGGAAGGCTGCATGTGTTGGAATTGGATGATTTGAAGAGTTAGTTGTTGTTTTGGTGAAAGCTGATGGGCTGATGTATTTATAGGAAAGGATTGTATCGTAGCTTGCTCATGTTGTGCCTTGGCCGATGGGATGAACTGCAAAGCAATATTATGAAGTTTTTCAGGCACATTGTTTGTATTCCATGAATGGTTCATATCAAAGTCTCGCCTACCCAACAACTGGAGCTAATTTATACTAAAGTTAGTAGTAGCACCAAGTTGAGACAAAACTTCCCATTCATATTCATCCATAGAAGGTTGATGGTTCAAATCATCACTATCATTGCCATGGTGTTCTTCAATGGTGGATGAAACTAGAATTTTATTAATATGCCAATGATGATAACTAGTTGTTTTAAATACTTTCCAATTTTGTTTTATGTCTTGTTTGGCAAGACCTATATCTATGTGTATGTTTCAGAAAGGTTTGTATAACATAAGTTTAGTCCAAAAAAATGTGTCAAATATTTTTGTATCTTCAAAGGGAATAGTCTTTAACAAGGGGTACACAAGAGTAATTGCAAGCCCTGGTGTCTCGATTTCCATTTCTCATTTTTGCGCTAGTCTGAATGTGTATATAAGTAGACCTAGTCAATTACGGATACAACACCCAACTTTGGAGGCCTTTGCATATAGAAATGAATATAATTTGTTGGCAGGCCTTCATCAACATCATTTTTATTTATACGGAACCATGCCTTTTTTCCAAAATTCAAGCAAACATATTGTTGACTTGAAGTGACAAGGGGAAATTTTTGTAACATATGGCACGTCTCCTGCGTAGAGATGTCACGCTCCAGAAGAATGTTCATCATGAATTTTTGATATGCAAGCAGTGCTCTATCCTTAACTATATTTTTATTTGTAATTCTTTTCAACATATCAAGGAAATTTTTTGATTTCTTCTCAGATTTAGCTGCATATTTAGAGATATAATTTAATATAATTTGCCTAGAAACAACTGGCTGGTAGTCAAAATTGGCATGCTAGATTGCAAGCATGGGTGGGCTATGAATATTTAGGCAATCATCATTTCTTGCTGGCTTGTAGGATTTGTTAGACTCAACATCAAACGTTGATGTAGAGGTAAGTTGTTGCTACTAAGATGTTTTATACCGACATTGTAATTGCTCTCATTTTTTCCTTAAACAAGTATATTCAGAGCATTTTGTGTGTCTTTGAATTGTATTTAGAAAATTTTCATAATCTATGATTGGATCACTAGAAAGTATATGGCTTGTGGAAAGTAAGCATGAATTTTCTTTAGAACATCGATACATTCTAAGCAATCTTTGTGTAGGGCAACGTGGATTCCAAGCTAAAACATATCTATTAAAAAGTTCCTTGCCATGGTAACATCATGGTGATTGGACCAATCAAGAGTGTCCATGTTTGGGGCTTCTAGAAGCCAAAAAAAAGCATGCACATGTGCGGAGCCATGATGCTGCCATTCATATCTATACCAAAAATATTTTGCGTGCAAAAGCTTTTCAATCACCTCTTCATGAAAAATTGAGAATCTATGATGTAGATATAAAGATGTTATATGTGGATTTTGAATAACACTATCTATCAAGGTCTTTGTTGAAGGTTCCATCACTAAATGAGCCACATAAGAGAAAACATTTTGAAGATTAGGCCATTTTGTGTCTACACAGCTCAGAGTGAAAAAAAGGGTAGGTATCCCAAGTTGTTCAATCATTGCAGATAGCTGGACCCAGAAAGAGTTCCAAAAAGAGTGAGTCCCACACAACGATGCACCAAAATGCATTAACTGCTTTGCTATTTGGTCATCAGGAGCAACTTGAAGTCGTTCACACAATGCAAACAAAGTCTTTGGGATTTTGTCTTCCAAATATGCTTTGAAGAAGACATAAACAATTTGTTGACTTTGATGTCTCATTATCAAGTTGTAGAGGAAATACCTAAACCTAACATGTTTTCCAAATCTGTGGGAAAAATATCTCATTAAGTGGAGGGCATATTCATGCAATTGAATTTTCATATTCCTTAGTTGAAGGGAAGTGATGCTCCAGTGGGGAACAATGTTGGAAAAGCCATTGTAAATAAACCTTCAGTGTTGTATTCATTAACAGGAGAAGAGCTAATTTTAGGCCAACACAAGATATTCTGCTCCTTTTTTTCAATTTGTAATACCTGTTTGATTGCTTGGAGCTCTCGTGTAGCATTTAGAAAGAAAGAGATAAATGATGAAAAGGTTGAAGAGCCATTTTCATGTTCAACAACATTTGTTGAGCTGGTTGATGGCATCGACTCTTCATCAAAAACTTGCTCTATTATATGCAAGAAATTGGAGACATCAACAAAAATATTAGGTAACATATTAAGAGCCTCAACATCAATCTCAACATCATTGTAGTATTTGTCATATTGAATTTTATATTTCAATGCATCCATGGCATGATGTTTATTAACAATGCATCAATCGACAGGACAAGTTTTTCAATGCTCGAGATATCCTGAGGAAAGCTTATCATGTGACCATTGTATTTAAACTTCCCTCCTCTAGCATGGGACACTTGTAAAATAGGAGCCACCCTAGCAATAAGCATTTCTTTAACCTGTGTTAGCCTTTTTAGCAAGAATGGTTGTGGGCCTGGGTCCATGCCATTTGCAGAGCTAAAATGCTGGGAGCCTTTTTCAGAATAACATCTATCACATGTGGTTTTTGAACTAGATACACGAGTGCACATCCCAATGTAGCTTTCTTTGCATATCTGACAAACAACAATGTTCGACAATGCATCTATGCGTAGCCAGAATAGTTTCACTGAAGAAAGGTAGCATTCATTGAAAATTTCTTTGAGGTGTTGTTGGTGCACTGGTGCAATGGGGGGATTGATCTAAGATTGTATATTGAACATATCTTGTGACGTTGATATCAGTATGTTTCTGTCTAAACTACCATGCACACTTTGGCAACCATGGAAAAGAAGACAATTTGGGGCAAAAGGAGTGGCATTTACCATTTCCAATGGGGGCTGCGAGGGAAGATTGACATGCGGCAGACCTGCAAGTGTGCTTTCTGCGGTTAGCCTTTGTTGCAAGTACTTTGTACGATGCTTTGCACAAATTTTCTCTTTATGTTGGCTATAGTACAAATGGTTCCGTTGCTATTTTTTAGCTTTTTTTAATTCAACAATTGATTGGATTGTTGAACTTGAATGTATTGGGACTGCCTAGGAATATACATACAAGCTCAACCATATTAGCATATATGAATATACATGTATAGTTCCATAGATATATTTAAAGTAGTAATTAGACATAAACATATAACGAAATATATGTGTATCCATGTATATATAAATTTATATCTATGGATGATCACAAGAGGAATAACATGGTCTGAACATTGGAATATATAACAATATATATAAAAGTATTCTACAGATTTCCGTGTTAACCATTTTCACTATTTCACTATTGTTATATGTCATGTTTAGAAGAATACAATATTGGATGCACACAACCAGTCCAAAGTTGTGCAGCTATGTTGCGCTTTGCATTTTTTTTTGTGCCTATATACCCTAAGTTTTCCCTACCCATCAAATTATCTTTGGCTTATCTATTCAGAGTTTCCCACCAAGATTTTCTTTAGCCTAGGCATGCAAAAAATTCCTCATCATCGGAAATGAATATGTTTGGAAGGCCAGCGACGAGTTTCCTGGGGCTATTCACCATGATGATCCATGGAGGTGGAGTTTGTTGACCATGTGGGATGCTAGTGTTGGAGGGCTGGGCTACCTAGATAGGCGGAAGCAGAGTGGAAAATGCTTGCTTACATTGTTGCACAATGTAAATGAGCACAACAAGAGGAAGTATACCTTTTATACAATTTCTCTATTTGTCTATAATATTTAGTAGCAAAGAATGTAGCTTGAATTTTGAATTGACAAGGCAATTGTTATATACATTGCTTGTGTTGTATCAATACTTGTCAATAGGAGTAGTTGCATATATATATATGGAGAGGGTTAGTATGAAAGCATAAAGATATTCAAAATAAAATTAGTTTAGTAGCTGTAAAGGTATGTTCAATTTTTTGTTTTGTGTGGATGGGACATGTTATATGCTTTTTGTGAACAATGTATTTTTTTGAATGTTATACTACATAAACATACACATACAATTGCCCCTACATATGTATATTTTTTAAATGCACATTAACATAGGAGCAATTGCATATATATATATATATATATATATATGCAAAGGTTTAGTATGATTCAAACATAAAGGCATTGAGGATAAAATTAGTGTAGTAGCTGTGAAGGTATGATTAGTTTTGTGTTTTGTGTGAATAGAACATGTTATACGCTCCTTTTGAACAATGTGTTTACAAATTATCGTAGTTCACCTCTTCTATTCTCCATATTTTAAAGTTCTATTTAATGTGGATTTTCGATCATCTATCATTTTCTTTTGATTCTTAAGTGTTTTTCTAATAGCTCTTTTACAATTTCCCAATTTGTCTATAATATTTAGTACCTAATAAAGCTTCAGGTCACCATTTTCTTTGCATCCTTCTCAACTTTAGACATGGAATTTAATTTTTTTATTGTTTGTTGGGTTCTCTATTCTTAGCAATACAATTTATTTTAAATTCACCATGCAAATATGCACAACAATGTTAATCTATAGGACTCCTTTTAAAATTTTGGTTTTTTTGCATCCAAACACATGCAGTATTCTAAATATATAGTTGCAACTACTAGAAATTGATCAAGGTTGCACACACCTTGTATGTGTATATATACATATACATACATACATACATACATACATACATATATATATATACATACACATACACATACATATACATATACATACATACACATACATACAGACATACATACATATACATACATACATACATATACATATATATATATATGTAGACACACACACAGACACACAGACACACACACATACACACACACATACACACACACACACACACACACAAACAAAGGATCAAACCGTTGCATACATAAACTAATATATTTACTATTTCATTGTAACTACCAACATAATAGGAAGGATACTATTGAATGGTTTCCTTAAATTATGATCATGTGCTTCAAAGCTATTACCATAGTTTTGTGCACTATTTGGGTGCTTTTCAATGTATCAATTTTCAATAGACACGTTGTACTGGAAAATTTCAAACAATTTTTTCAACTTTTCTATGAACTTATGCTGCACATACTACATTATAAAATTCTTTGTTATTAACATCTAAATGCTATACCATTTTATCTATAGTTCAATTCTATTGGGTTGTTTTGGTATTTTTTGTGTCTAATCAACATAATGCCAAAGAGTGTGAACAAATAATAAATATATATATATATATACATACATACACACACACAAACATAGAATCTAACCGTTGCATACATAAACTAATACATTCATTGTTTAATTGTAATTACCAGCATAATAGGAAGGATACTATTGAATGGTTTCCTTAAACTATGATCATGTGCTTCAAATCTCTTACCATAGTTTTGTGCACTGTTTTGGGTGTTTTTTAATGTATCGATTGTCAATAGACACATTGTACTAGCACAGTGCAAACAATTTTTCAACTTTGCTATGAACATGTTAGACATACTACATTATAAAATGCTTTATTATTAACATCTAAATGTTATACCGTTGAATACTATAGTTCAATTCTATTGCCAGGTTGTTTTTGAGTATTTTTGGGCCTGATCAAAATAACGCAAAAGACGTGTAGACATGAGAACTGATTGTTTAAAATAGTTCTATGCATTGTTTTTTCTATGTTTCAATGTTTTCAGTTATGATAAACACATTGTAGTGGCAGAGTATAGACAATTTTATAGGTTTACTGTGAACTTGTTCCACATACTTTACTATTAAATGCTTTCTTATTAACAACATCTAAATGCAATGTTGTAGAATGCTCTAAAGTCAAAGTTGGTTGTTTCTTTGTAGCCTACAAAGACAAGTTCAATCGAGGGAAATGTACTTGATCACACCAAATGGATAAAAGGAGTAAGGAAAATAAAGGCTACAAAGGGATATTTTTTATGTGCTAGAAATGATCAATGTGTATCTACTTCCACATCTATATGCTTTACTAGGATTAGCCATGTGTGTAAACACCTAAAATCCAAGAAAACTGGAAACATAAACAAGAAAGGGTATGCGGTGTGTGATTTTGTATTTGAGAATCATAAAATTAAAGAAACTAAAAGGAAATGTTCAAGTTGCATAGAAAAGAGGAAGGAAACAATAACAACAAATTTGCAACACGCATAAGAAAAAGGAAATATAAACTTATGGAATCAGGACCTGAAGGTTGGCAGTTCACAGCCTCTAAGCCGGAATCCACAATAGAACCTATGGGGGATGTTAACAAATCAATCTTGGGGGCCTCTAGAGACCCATCCATAAAGACCGATTCCATAGACATAGTTCTGGGAACTTCTATTTCACAATAAAAATAAAATATTAATGTATTCCAACATCCAATGGCAATTGGTAGACAACTTAGAAATATCGAGAATATGTCAACCATTTTACTAATTTGATTAAATGAAAATGGGTATAACCATTCCACTTTTAATACTATCCAAACAATAGGAGATAAAACAACAAGAATAAAAATGCACTTTTAATACTGTCCAAACAACAAGAATAAAAATGATAAATGCAAATGTATATATCCCTATATCTATCTATTTATCTTTGAGGTTGCTTATATATGTATGCATGTATTTTTTACTATATTTCTACATATACCTATATGCAGATATTTATACATGTTGCTAGCTAGTCCATTCATCCTTTCTTATCCAAACAATAGGATATACAACAATAAGAATAAAGGGTATGTGTAGGATCATGGTGGGCCAAAAAGTGTCGATATGATGGGTATGTGTAGGGTATGTGGTGACTTTTTTACAAGAGTGATGAAATGAAAAAGGTTTTTAAGGAGATTCTCAACTTTCCACCAATATAGAATTATTACGCATTTAATAGTAATTATTATTCATTTTCTATTCGAGCTACGACTAAAGTCTTGATTGAAAGGTTGAATGAAAAACATCTATATCTTTCAAATAGTATCACATTTTTTGAATCCAAACATGCGTCACATTCTATGCTTCTCATACTATAGGATTAAAAATAGATTTCATGAAGTTTGACAAGTTAAGGTGGTCAAACATACAAGTTTTTTATATTTGTTAAAATTTGTAATAAAAAATTCATGATTAATTATTTACTTGAAAAAAAATTACAAAAAAATATGCATCACATTGAGACATGATTCCTCTACTTATATCTAAAATCTTGTAAGAAAATATTATCATTTTATTGTGGTTAGGGTGGTTAAGTGAACCTACTTATTTTTCAAATTTTGAGTACTCTTGCATTGAAATTTCAGAATTTTTACACCAAATGGGATTTAAAAAAAAAAAAATAAAACCTAGTAGTTTAGAAACTACATTCAATTTGCCTATAGATTCTATTCTTATATTTTTAAAATAATATATATATATATACAACTTATTCAAATTTTTATGTCCAAGTTGCCTAACTTTCTGATTTTCTAAATTTTTCACCACTTAAGGGCCTAGATTTTTCTTCCATGATGATCCTACACATACCCTAAAAATGATTAAGTACATATATATGCATTGAATTTCCCCCTTTTCTACACATTCAAAAAACACACATATATCCATATATATATATATATATATATGTACACATGTATATATCTATTTATATATACACTGGTATATCTAAATAGATGTGTATACTATATTTATTCCCGGCTATGTAGTCATTGACATGCCAAGCAAGGACCTCCATAAAAATGGGAATAACGTCAAAAGTGCACAGTGGAAAGAAGGAACAATAAGCGGAGGGAGAAATTTTTGCAAGTCAACAACATGTTTTAAACATTGCAGCTTATTAAAATATATATGCAACAAGAGGCTCTTGGCCACCTTCGAACACGAAAGAAAAATGGTAAATGGTTGCTCGCGGTGCTATACAATGGTAATCAAGATGGTGGGAGCAAGAAAATACAATATTCAATGTTTGCAACCTCAAAAAATTACATTGTTGTTGGCTTGGACTATAGTTTTGTGCATTGTTTTAGGATTTTTCAATGTATTCAGTTTTGATAGGAACATTGCACTACCAAAATGAAAACAATTTTATAGCTTTTTTATGAACATGTTACACATACTAGACCATTAAATTCTCTATTATTAATAACATCTCAATGCTATATCATTGAATGTTATGGCTATATTGTAGCAATTTTCTTAAAAGCTAAATAATACTTACATATGGTATTTTTAACTCTTTTTAGATCAAAGTTTACATAAATACAAATAAAGATAGCATACACATCTATTTAGATATACATGTGTATATATAAATTGTTGTTGCATTGTCAAACGGGCCACAATGGTCTTGATCTATATATATGGATATATATTTCTGCCTATATGTATATTTTTAAATATGGAACGAGGAATTATCTATCTTTGTTTTGGGGAATTCAATACAATTTCCCTTTTTTTAAATAATATTTAATACCAAAAATTATTATTCTAACACCTCTTATACAATTTCTCTATTTGTCTTCAATATTTATTACCAAAGAACGTAGCTCAAATCTTGTATCAATATGTTTCATGACATTTTTTTTTTCTCATCTACTTGAAGCTCCCTGAAAAAAACTACCTGGGGTTGTTTATGAAAGTGGTGGAGCTTTCTAATTATGTGGGTTGGAAGTGGTGGAGTTGGTTTCCTTGATACACGAAAGCATAATATGGATATACATGTGTATATCAAATTCTACATAAATACAAATAAAGATAGCATACACATCTATTTAGACATACATGTGTATATATAAATTGCTATTGCATTGTCAAACGAGACACAGTGGTCTTGGTCTATATATATGGATATATATTTCTTCCTATATGTACATATTTTTAAATATGAAACAAAGAATCCAATAGATATATATGCGTATATGTATCTATCTATGTTTCGGGGAATTCAATACAATTTCCCTTTTTGTTAATAATATTTAGTACCAAATAAGTGTTATTCTAACACCTCTTATACAATTTATTTATTTGTCTTCAATATTTATTACCAAAGAACATAGCTCCAATCTTGTATCAATACGTTTCATGGTATTCTTGTTTTTCTCATCTGCTTGAATCTCCCTACAACAAACTACTCGAGGTTGTTTATGAAAGTAGTGGAGCTTGCTAATTACATGGGTTGGTGGTGGTGGAGTTGGTTACCTCAATACGCAGAAGAAGAATAGTTCCACAAAGCAAACTATTCATTATGTAATAGTTGGTAGTCTATGTATCAGCTAGCTTGTCAATTTGATGACCATTTTTACTGAAATA
>VDFB02040774.1:0-10322 GCA_007258455.2 Sequoia sempervirens | reverse complement strand
TAGATGGAGGAGTATGTGCTACATGGATATGATCATCTTGCTTGGATAAGAGAGTGTTCATTAGATTATTGTAGTATCTTGAGGATACAAATTCTTGATCTTGAATGATTTCAGAGTTGCTTTCGACATGCTTTAGATCAAGTTCCTGACATGGATCAGTTCCAAAGGATGGATTGCTTATAAATGGTTCTTGGATGTCATCATTATACATGGTAAGTGGTTCAATATCCTCGAGTGTCGAGTTTAGGGTTCTTTCAGTATCTGTAACCATGTGGTCAAAGGGGATGAACATGTTTTGAAAAGGACCATTGCTAGACTTTGGTGAAGGATTTTGATCATTCTTTGAAATAAATTCTTGAGATATGTCCTCTAACTCGTAAGGCAATGTAGAGACATTTTCAACATGATCATAGGTGAACTGATTGTGCATTATGTCAATTGGATCAAATACTCCTAACACTCCTTGAAAGAGATCACTATAAGTGGCTCTTGATGTATGGTGAGTTGATCATCGGATTGTATAGATACATCCTCAATGTGCTCCTCGATGGAGAGGTTTTGATCATTGTTTTCGACAATTGCGGTGGAGAGATTGTGAATGTCTTTGACCATAGAGTCAAGTGATGTTGATATTTCTTGAATTGGCTCATTGTCAATTTTTGTTGGTGGAAAGAGTGACTCTTGACATATGTAGGTTTGATCATTGGATGAAGTAAACGTGTGCTCAATGATGGATTGATCTTGATCCTTGTTTTCAATAGTTGTCATATTTTGTGTTTGTGCTCGTGTTGGTTGGGTAGCTTGAGAGGCTTGGGCAACTTGAGAGGATTGTTTCACTTGTTGAGCTTGTCTTGCTTGTTGCATGGCTAGATATTGTTGGAATCCCTTTTGAAAATCAGCTTGTAATGTCGCATTGTATTGGTTTGATGTGGTGGAAGTTGGTAGTGGTGGGGGTGGTGGTGGATTTAGAATCATGTTGGATGTAGTGACAAGTGTTTGAGATACGCTTAGAGTGATCATGGTAGTGAGGGGTTGAGATGTGATGGGTGTGATAGTGGTGTTTGGAGTGATCGAAGTGATAGAGATGGTTGGATTGACCGATGTGATAGGTCCTTGGGAGACCAAATTTTGATTTGGGATCGACGTTGTTGTTTGATTAGATACCATCCATTGGTGTGATGTCGATGGTATATTCAAAGGATTTGTCGTGATGGTTTGATTGATGGTAGGTGGATTGATTTGGATGGCATGATTGGTGTTAGGTAAAGGGGGAAGCCCTAAACCAAGGAATGATGTAGGTAATGGTGGTGGAGATTTCCCTTGGCTCAATGCCTCAACTATTTTGGAAAATTCCGCAATTTGATCTCGCCAAATTTGTTCTTGATTTTGATCTTGACTCACTTGAGATAGTTGATTTGGCTTTTGTTTAAGTGGATTTGGGATGCCTACTTGCGGTTTTTGAATGGGATTATGGGAAAATTGACTTTGGATAATGTTCTGATTTGGGATGATGTTCAGATTTGGCATGATAGGATGAACATTGTTGGTATTGGAAATCATTTTTCCAAAGTTTTTTGAGTTAGGATTCATGTTTCGAAAACTTGCACTTGGTACATCCACATTTGGCAAGTAGGGATTTGGTGGAATGACATTGTTCGTTTGAAGGCTCATGCATTGATTGTTCGGTTGGTGGATTTGTAGGTTTGGACTTAGATCTATCATTGGGAAATGTGTTCCAAAATTCAGATTGGGCATACTCACATTCGTTGTGCTATTGATATTCGTAGGAGATAGTGATCCTATGTATGGATGTGAGTTTCCATAATCCCATGATTTCGTGAGGCTTGGATAGTTTGGTTGGTTTGGACCGCTCATGATGTATGAATCTAGTTTATATTCCATGTTCTTCTTGTGTTTTGACCTTGTTGACCTCTAAGGTGTTCTAGGATCAATGATGATATGAAGAATGAATGGGGTGAATGATGAGAGTGATGAACGTTTAGGAACTTTGAATCAATGCTAGACTTAGGGTTTGATTGGATTGGTTTGATTTGGATGATGAACTTGTAAACCCTAAAATGTTGGATGTGATCTTGGGATGAACTTGTTCAAAGGATGGTTGATTTAATTAAATGTATGAGAAAAGATGCATTCCCACGCACCTAATTAGACAAATGACTTTGATTTGATTTAAAGATGATTTACCCAAGTCTAAAATGATGTTTCCAAAGTTCTAAAGTTGTTTGTGGGATGATGTTGATGAATTCTTGGAAGATAGATGAAAGTTTTGATGATCCTAAGAGACTTAGAGAGACTTTGTTTACTAGGCCAAGGTATTGAAGAACACACTTTTCTCTAAGAGCAATCAAAAGACCAATATGACCAAGAGATATCAAGCACATTTGTGGGGGTCCAATTCGTTATCTTTACTTAATGAGTACTTTTTACCACAAACACACTTTTTGATTAGGTTTCAAACTGAATGTCCAATGTCACAACTTATTTTTGTCCCACAAAGTGCTATGTGGAAGTTCCAAGAAATCAAGACAAGGGTTGCCTAATGTTGACCTTTGTAGGAGCAAATTAAGATGTAAACCCAATTACTTAGAAACCTCTAAGGACTTAATCCCCAGGGTAAGCAATAGTTCTTGGGATTTTTCAAAGGTATTTGCTCAAACTAAGGGGTTTGAAATTTGAATGATGACGTTGAATGTTGGTTTTTCAATATTTTCGATAAACACACTGTGTTTTCAAACATGCAATGTACAAGCCCTATGGATGTGTAAGACAGTATTTGTTGAATCCCCACTTGGACAAGTCTAGCTATGCCTATCTTTAGCGAATGGTTAGATGCTTGACCCCACTGGCTCCCCTCCACGACACTCACTTATACGGGGCAGCCAAGCATCAACACCCATGAAACTCCCATGGCATGTTTTCCATTTCTACTAAAGACCGTAAAAGTGTGGGGCGGCTTCAGAATGACCGTTCTTGCACCAACAAATAGATCAAGGATTTTGGAAAATTCTAGTACATGGGTTCTAGTAAGGACTTTCTGTTCGTGGAGATTGACCCATATAGCAAGAGTCCCCTTCCGGATCCATCTTGTCAGAGTCAACTGCGTGATATTGGTGTTTCTTCCAATATCCACGTTTATATCCCAGCTGGAAATACTCTTGGTTTTAGAGTGTTACCGGTTGAGTCATTCCCTTGGGTGAGTACTTTTTCCCCAAGGTAGGCCCTCTAAGATAAATAATAGGGAGAAAACATATCTGTAACTTGATCGATCTTTGATGGCACAAAGAAAGAGAGAATGTATGCAAATGCCCTACTCACACTGCATAAGCAAGATGTTCAATTTTTAAGCCCAAATCGAAGCGTCAAAAGCAATAAAAACGTATTTTGAGTGTTTCTCTTGCACCCTAGATCGCATTTAAGCCGCTAAGGAGAGGATACTCTAATTCAAAATGCACCCAAGACAAAAATCACAATTCAAGCACTTGTTCGCTTTTATAGCCTTCAAAGCAATTCGTGGTTTGTTTTAAGCACCAAAAATGAAGTGTGAGTTTTGATTAAGTTCAATTCCTTAACCCTCAAAACAAAATCTAGTGAGTTTGTCCTAAGATTCAGCATTTTAAGCCCTTGTGAATGAAAATCCAAATTGTTCTTTTTGTGACCCAAAATGAAAATTAGCGTCCTAGGAGCCAAAAAGGTAACACTTCATAAAGAAGCGTTGAATAAACACTTCAAAAGCCGCTTAAAAACACTTTGAGTTTTTCAAAAAAAAAAAAAATCATCCTCCTTTCGTTTTCCTCGTGCCTTGTGCCTTCGTTATTTTTTTTTTTTTGTACCTATAAGATAAAAAGACAATTATGTGAGGATCAACATATTAAATTTGTTTTTGATAATTAATTCCAAATAATATCATGATCTTAATTGAAAGAACAAACAATCTGGATGATCATGACAATAAAAGGAACATTTACAAGTGGATCTTTATTTCTCACAAACTTTAATACCTTGATCAAAAGTGAAGAGTTTGTTTAACAAAAAGTAAAAGTCTTTTCTACCAATAATATGAAAAGATTTTCTAAAATGTGAAAGACTTTACTTATAACTCAACAAATATTTTATTGGAAACATCGATATTAAATGCCAAAACAAGCATTAAATGCATTCAATCATATCACAAGATCATCAATTTTCCTTGGTCTTCTTCAAACACAATATTTTAGAAATACTTCAACTCTTTAAAAATACATGGATCTCCCAAGCCAAAGTCATTAACACTATATGATTATTCCAGCCATGAATTCACAATGTTATTAACATAGCAAGCAGATTTAAAAACTTTGTGATTTGACACCCCTGTCATATGTTTAAAATATATTATCTCTTGATAACGTTACGCCAGCTCCTGCAAAAGCTATTAGTAGATTTGATTTTAAGTCTTGAACTTATGAAATCAGCTTCAAAAATGATTCATAGCACATTAGTCCAAAAGAGGCACTGACATTTTTAATGATGTACTAACATTTACACTCAATGAGGCGTGGCGGCTATGACTCAAAGAAGCGTGGCAGTTAGACAAGGCGTGTAGACTGTTTTGACAAGGCGTGCATGATTAATTTGAAATGTGGATGCATAGACAAGGTGCGCGGACTGTTTCTTGGAGAAATGTGAAAGCATGGACAAGGCACATTGACTGTTGGACAGAGGGCAGCGGCAAGCAAGTCTGACAGACGATGACCAAGTCTGACAGAGGGTGTGTTGATTGATAAAGACATATTCTAAAGAAAGAATACATCACTGGATTTTAAATAACTCTTTCCTCCGTAATCCACTGGCTTTCGCGAGGACAAAGGAAATCCAAAATAAAGTGGACAGTGATAGCCACAGCAGGCAGATGGGTTATCTCAAGTCATGCGATACAGACACCTCACCAAATGCAGTAGTTGTAGGAATTTATATGGTGCAGGAGGAAATGGTAGTTGGTTCGAAGTTAAGAAAGATCCGCCAGATACTTGCCTAGCTTGTGAGAAAAACTTGAGGTAGCTGCTACTCAAAGAAGAACATCGCTATCAATAGTTATCGCAACTACAAGTTTGTATTTTCCAGTGGTCTTTGGCTGCTTCCAAATGTTAAACAGCCAACATTATCATGGATTCCATAATACGCTAGAATCTACAACAAAGATTTAAGATATATTTTTTCTGATTTTCGTGTATAGATTCTCAAGAATGGCATGCATTCTGGTCTACAACAAATATGGAATATGCAGTTAAGACTTAGTATGCTAGAAACAAAAAAAGAAAAGATGTGATATCAGGGAATGCTACGTCTTTCCAAATCTGCACAAAAGAGATAAAAAAGCGTAAACTTCTTAAACAAATGCTATTAGCTGGTATAAGGCCGCCTTCTACAGTCCTTGACAAGCATCCTCACAATCTCCTCAAAAGAAACACGAGCTCCTAGAATAATGTAACAGTGTATGTGTTCTATTGTAACCTACAATAGTTATTTCCAGTGGTCCTTACTTGTGCCGCACTTGTCAAACCTGGCAAGGTACCAGCGAACAGAGAGAATTCAACGCCATGGGTGTAAAGCTAGTCACAATGTAGAATTGATGGAAAGGCTCTAGGCACTTTCTGGTAAATTCAATTAGCAAGCGTATAGAACAGTCAAGAGTGTTTATTGTAACCATCAATGTACTTAGTATGCCTGGATGCAGAAAACAACAGATGAAGGCTTTTAAAGAAAATGCATTTGATAGGCATGTGTCAGAAAAAAAAAAAAAAACTAAAATGAGAGCCTTTCCTCTGACAAAATCAAACTGACAGCTATCACTTGTTACTCTGCCTGTTATGCCGCCCTATGCAAGTAGAATGGCCAATACTCCATCATTAATAGGAAATCAATTTCAAACAATTAGACATTACGGTGGCATGATAAAGGCGAATGAGACTTATGGAAGAGAAGTTACTGTAATCGATGTTAAATAGAAAAATTATGTGAGCAAGTCTTGTCCATTATGCTTCCAAAGACAGAACTTCAATAGATGATTTTGAGATTTTGAAGCTTATAAGTCGAAATCAAATATAGCAAGAGAGAAATTTTTAAAACTATTTGTAAATCTTGCTAAAAGTTCAATCCCATATAGCATATCGCACAGCCTTGTATGGTAATTAGAAAAAATGTGTTCAAGCCCTCCTTCTAGCGCCATTTTGTGGACATCAAATCTGCAAATGGTCAGAAATCTTAACATAATAATATCATGCTTTAGTCATTTCAAACACATTAAATTTAATATCCCTATGAAATACTTAACCATGTTAGAATATGCAAAACTAAATAGAATAAGAATAATTGATTGCAAGCATACACAAACATGATCAAAACTTTATTCCATAGTGGATTGGTGTCACATGTGCTAGTGACCCTTTCCCAACCCTTGATCAAAGCTCAAGTTGTGTAAATGATGGAGATGATGGAGTGAAATGGACAAGACCAAATTTCAAATGAAGAGAGTAACCTTGCATAAAATTGTGGAGGATTTTCTCAAAGATGAAGCTTGTATTTAAAGATTTTCAAATGCTGAGTGTTGAAGAGGGACCAATGTGGGACTAAAGATTCTGCCAATGATAGGAGGACACTTGTCAAGTGGTGAGTGGTCAATGGTTGTGCAAGATTTGGGAAGACTGCCCATGAGAGGGAGAATTTGAATTCAAATTGGCAATGAATGCTGATTTTGACTTTGGAAGGGGACATGTAAGAGACATGTAAGGCCTCATAAATGCTCTGTTGGGTGTACATGTCCACTTGGGGGGAGATTCAAACTTGGAGACTATTCTTCCTTTATGCCAAGTTGAAAATAAAGATTTTGATAAATCAATTAAATGCAATTTCATGTGCAAGTGGCCAAATCTAGAGAATGCAAGTGGGATGAGATTAGCATTTAATCAGGGTTAGATTCAATAGATGATGATTAGGTTAGCTCAATGGTGTTTAGATGATTTTGACTTTCATGATTTAAATAGTTGATTTATTTAAATCAGAAAAGGATGAAATATGGATTTTTGAGATTTTAATTAAATAAAGTCCTTATTTATTTAATTAAATGGATGATGCAAGATGAAAGTTGAATGATTTATGAGAGATGAAATGGTATTATTTGATTAAACCTTTGGATTGACCTAATTTACCTAATGAATGGATTTGTTGCATTTGATCAATTCAATGAGCGGATGAATATGCATAATGCTAATTTGACGTGTCTACATTTTTCCCTCTTGAAGCAATGTACTTAAGGCGTTGGTTCAAAGAACAACTTGCCGCCATCAAAAATTCAGTAAAAAATTGATTTTCTGGATGCCCCGAGTTAGCACATCGTATAGTTGTTCCCCTCGAGAGATCGAGTGAAAAGATTCAATTTGAGGGTCGATCTCGCGATAAAGAGGTTGAAAATGGGTGGTTATGGATGATGATGCAAATGAGATGATTTCAAGATGCTTAGAATAACAAATCTATATTATCCTAAACAAATTAAATGATGATATGATATGAGATGGATGATGTGATATGCCATGATTATGCAATGGATGATTTATGCAGATGCTTAGACTAACAGATCTATATTATGATAATGATTATGCAATGCAAGTGAAATGATCGATGTTTCCTATGATGTATGATATGGATGATATGTGGTATGCTGACAGATTTCTGGATGTAGGATGGATGCATGATGGATGCATGATGGATGCATTGGCGATGTTATGTTAGCACAAAAATGAGATGATGACAAGAGGATCCATCAAGTCCATGATTGGTCGAGACTTTATTAGAGATGATGATGATAGATGATGATGATGATAAATGATGATGATTTGCTTATCAAGGATTGGGATTTTCAAAGGGTCACTTACTTTATGTTTGATAACACACATAGGTATGATGCATCAAGGTATCAAGAACCAGGATGGCATTGTACCTAGTGTGATGGAATTTGACTCAACAAGCAGATAGGAGTATTCTTGTTCACACTTGACATACATAAAAACCTTGCTAGGGCGCACGCACGCGCCAAGTATTCGCCAAGTTATTTTACAAGAACGCCCAACAAGCACAATCGCATTAAAAGATATCGATCGCTGTCTTCATTCCTACTTCTAAATCCTTCTCGCTCGATATCATCGAGGTCCCTGGAGAGCGCAAGAATAAGATAAACAAAAGAAAAGATCAAGTACACAAACAAGCCAATGTTCTTCATACCAGTGATGCTCTTTGATAGGATAGAATCAAGTGGGATATCCAAATGATGCCCATTGTCTAACGATATATCCTAGGACATGCATTGTACGTGATGATGATGGTTTGATAAGTTGATTGATAGGCTGTTGATATAAGGTTGACTGACATGTTTGCGACTGATCAAGAGTTTGATTTTGTTTTAAAAGTTTGTTGTTTCGATTTTGATTTTACGATTGAAGCTTTGATTTTTCCAATTGCTATGATTGTTTCTATTTGTTTCGCCAAAGGATGAAGGTGATGATCAGTTTATTATGGATGATTGATTATTTCGAGTGAAAGCGAAATGGGACAAGTGGATTTTTCAAATATTTGGATGTTTTTGATGTTTTTGGAATGTTTTGAGGCTGTTTTTGGTAGTTTTTGAGATTTTTTACAAATGTTTTGATTTTTTGAATTTTGCAATGTTTTTGGATTTTGATGTTTTTCAAATGTTTTTGGATTTTGATTTTTCTAATTTTTGGATTTTGATGTCTCGGGGGCTGATCAAAGATGAGCCTTGCCTACGTTTAAGCTCAGAGACGACGTAGTTCGGATTTAATGTTTTTGACATTTATTTTTTTTTGAATGTTTTTGGATTTTTTGATGTTTTGGATGTTTTTGGATTTTTTTCATGATTTTGACGATTTTGATATGGATGTGATATCAGTGCTCTGTTTGAGGATTTTGCTAAAACCAAACTAAGGTTAATTTATTGGATCGATGGATGGATGATGATGATAACATTGTTGAGGATACACAACAATGCAAGGATTTGATTGATCATGATTGATGATGATAACATTGTTGAGGATGCACAACAATGCAAGGATAGTGTTAAGCAACACAATGATCGGGAAGGATATCCCAAGATGATGATGGATTGATTATGATGATAACATTGTTGAGGATACACAACAATGCAATGATAGTGTTATGCAACACAAGGATTGGGATGTTGATGGGATTGATGATGATAACATTGTTGAGGATGCACAACAATGTAAGGATAGTGTTAAGCAACACAAGGATATCCTGATGATTTCTTGATTGAATTTTGATTGATCATGATTGATGAAGCTTGGTTTGAAACAAAAGATGTTTTAGATGATGTGATGTTGATGTTTGAAGTGCAACCTAGATGTGACTGATATTGATTGTTTGTATCGATGTTCGATTGAAGATGAAGACTGATAAGGAATGTCTTCTCGTTAAAATATGCCATGGGCTAGTGATTCGGATTTTTGCTCATGAGTGCTTTGACCAGTTTGATTTCACGTTTTCCAATGTTCGGATCACCACATGAGTAGGAGGATATAGATCAAGATTTATTCTCGAAGCAAGATGCCAATATCTGCCCCCAATGTCTAGCAATGTATGGAATGTTACGGATGGATGCTTGGATAGGTGTATGGATGGATGGATATGGTAAGCATACGAAGGATGCGATGGATTATCTTGCGATAAGATGAGATGTTCAGATAAAGAAAGCTCATTGGATAATGCTTCATGGCTCAGATAACGCTGCATAGGATAGGATCGATGAAAATGACCCATGTTAAGATGTTTATCATAAGCAAGCATAAGGTGTGCCCCAAATTTTTTTATCAAGATCAAGATAACTTGCATGATGGACGTAGATGGATAAAGATGGATTAGATAAATGGCTTATGGATGGATGGATTTATTATGGATAAGATGGATGGAATGCTCAATTTATTACGGATGGGATGAGATGCTTTCACCTGAAGTGGCGCACATAGATGCTCGATTCCACACATGACGCCTGTTTGCTAGGTTTTCATCATGGTCTTGCCCAAAGTGCCACCCATGCGGTTTTCACTATAGGATGATTTTTTATCTTTACTGTTTTCAATCCTTTTTCTAATTTTTTTGGATTTTTTGCTTTTTTGATTTTTTTTTGGTTTTTTTTGAAAGATTTTAAGCTCATGCTGAATCACAAGGTGGTGTTGGCATAGATGCCCCTGTCATAATGTGCCATCGATATCCTGCTTGAAGAAGCTGCTTTGCCAAGA
>VDFB02040773.1:0-21186 GCA_007258455.2 Sequoia sempervirens | reverse complement strand
GATTTAATTAAATAAAGTTGATTTATTTAATTAAAGGAGGAAAATTAGGATTTAATTCAATAAAGTTGATTTATTAATTAACGAAAAAAATGATGAAATAACCTGATAAAGTATATTATCTAATTAAATGAGGAAATTTGATGAATTTAATTAAATAAAGATTATTCAATTAAATGGTTAGTATGGACATGATTAGGGAAGAGTTAGTGTTAGTTAATCAGGATCGAATGCATGATGTCGATCAAGATATTTTACATGTCTACATTTTCCCCCTCTTTGAAGTAATGTACATGTTGCATTGGTTCAAAGAATAACATTGTTGAGATCAAAGTTCAAAAAATTTCTGATTTTTTTGGATGCCCCAATGGAAAGAAGTATACTGATACACTGCCCCTTCAAGAGATCGAGCGAAAAGTTTGATTTGAGGGTCGATCTCATGACAAAGAGGTTCAAGATGGACGTATGGATGGTTATGATGATGATGCAAATGAGATGAACTAAGATGCCGAGAATAAAAAATCTACATTTTCCTAAACATCTTAAATGATGATGCAATGCATGTGAGATGGATGATGTGATATGCTATGATTATGAGATGTATATATGCTAATGGTTTGTGGATGCATGATGGACATGATATTATGTTAGCATGAAAAGAAGAAAGAAGAAATTAGATGATGACAAGAGGATCCAACATGTCCATGATCTGCTAAGACTTTATTAGACATGACAATGAATGATGATGATGTTTTTCTTATTAGGGATTGAGATTTTAAAAGGGATTACTTACCTTATGTTTGATAACACATGTAGGCATGATGCATCAAGGTATAAAGAACCAAGATGGTGTTGTACCTAGTGTGATGGACTTTGACTTGACAATCAGACAGGAGTATCCTTGTTCACACCTGGCATACAAAACCTTATTTAAAATGTAGTTTAGATATTTCAAACATCTTGGACCAAAACATAGAAAGGAAAGCCTTCCTATGTGGTCAACAAGATACCTAAAACACCCTCCCTACAAACCAAACAAAACACGCATGACCAAAGTTATATTGCAAGAATATCCAACAAGCACGCCAAACAAAATATAGTGATCAATGCCGCATTCCTTTCTCTCTAAATCATTTTGATTAGACATCATTAAGAGGTCATTGGAATGAGCACAATAAGATAAGTCAACAAAACAAAGATCAAGGAAACAAACAAGCCAATGTTCTTCATACCTCTAGCCAAGACTAAACTATGGTGATGCCTAATGTTGATGTCCATTGTAGGAAGGGTGCATCCTAGGACATGATGATATCAGATGATTGTGAGATTGACTGGATGATGGCCTATTAGTACCAAGATCTGACCAAATTTTTTACCTACTTGACCTAGACTTGAGACTTGGACGTTTAAGTTTTCACTTTTAATCTACTAGACTTGTTTCTGATTGTCGTACCAGAGGTTGAGAATGACGATGATTTATTGTGAGTGGATGTTTATTATGGGTGAATGCAAAATGGGATGGATGATTTTTTTTGGGTTTCTTGAATTTTTTTGGTATTTTGAAATGTTTTGAGGCTATTTTTGGGTTTTTTTCAAGATGTTTTATGAATGTTTTTGGATTTTGATATGATTTGGATGTTTTTGGATTTTCGCATGATTTTGACAATTTGGATGTGTGATGATATCTGTGATCTATTTTTTGATTTTTTTGAAAACCAAGCTAAGGTTGACTGATTGGATCGATGGATTAATGATGATGACATTGTTGAGAATACATAACAATGTAAGGATAGTGTTTAGAAACACAAGGATTAGGATGGATATCCCAAGATGATGAGGGATTGATTGGATTTGATTGATCAGGATTTTGAAGCTTGATTTGGAACAATTTTTTTTGAATGATTTGATGTGATGTTGACGTGCAAGTTAGATGTGACTAATATTGATTGTTTGGATTGATGTTCGATGATAGATAAAGCTTGATAAGGAACATCTTCTCATCAAAATACACCATGGGCTAGTGATTTGGATTTTGGCTAACAAATGTTTGACCAATTTGATTTCATGTTTTCTACTGTTTGGATCATCACATAAGTTGGAAGATATAGATCAAGATTTATTCTCGAAACAAGATGTAAATATCTGCCCCCAATATCTAGCAATGTTTGAAATACCATGGGTGGATGCTCGGATAGGTGTGTCGATGGATGGATATGGTAAGCACACAAAGGATGCCAAGTATTACCTTGTGATAAGATAAGGTGTCCAAATAGAGGATGCTCATTTGGCTAATGCTTCATGGCTCAGATAATGTTGGGTAGGATAGGATTAATGAAAATGACTCATGTCAAGATGTCTACCATAAGCAAGTGTAAATTGTACATGAAACTTTGTCAAGATCAAGATAATTTGGAAGATGAATGTAGATGGATGAAAATGGATTAGATCAATGGATTATGGATGAATGGATTTATTATGGATAAGATGGATGGAATACTAGATTTATTATGGATGAGATAAGATGCTTTCACCTAATTTGGTGCACACAGATGCTCAATTCTACACATGAAGCCTATTTTCTAGGTTTTCATCATGGTACCTATCCAAAGCGCCACCGTAGTGGTTTTCACTGCAGGACGATTTTTATCTTTACTATTTTCATGATTTTTTTGATTTTTTTGAAATATTTTAAGCTCATGTTGAACCACTTGGTGGTGTCAATATAGATGCTTCTATCACAATGTTCCATTGATATCCTACTTGAAGAAGCTGCTTTACCAAGATATGTGTGCTTGAATACAAATTTTGAGATTGTTGATCTACTTTGTTGATACTGGAGTTAACTCTATCTTTGTGCACACATCACAATAGAGTGCCTCTTGAATCCTTATGATGAAGGGTTGTCACCAATACATGTTCAATGCAATAATTGGATATCATGCATGGAGGAATGGATGGTGGAGTGTGCTTAGGAATAAGAGATGGATTGGTTGATAGCTTGGAACCTTTAACTCTTGAAACTTGGGAAGATGAGTAATCATGGGTGGATACAAAAGTGTGCGTGTAATTAGGACCAACTGCTTGATATAATTTTTACATTGCTTGAGAAGCCTGCTTTTTCCTTTGTTGACATCTTTGATGGATACTTTTCCCTTTTTTATTTTATTGCATAGTTTCTTTGACTGATGGAGTTTGATAGGGATAATATTTCTTTGCATATTTTAGTATCCATGTGTATTTTATTTTTCCATTATGCTTCTCAACTTCTTTTTCTTTGATAACATTCTTCATGATTTGATTCAAATCTTTCTTTTTATGTTGGTCCTAATTCATGGATGGGGTGATGGGTGGATGAAGACTCTTGACGTGGTTGGTTGTAGTATTGGCATTGGTTTCCTCATAAGGACTCTTTGTGTTCCCTATGTTGATGCTTACACTAGATAAAATTGCTCCTACTATTATAGAGGTATCACTGATATTTTTAGATCCCTTCATTGTCAAATAACCAAGACCTTCATGCTTAGGATTGCTAATTATCTGCATTGTTTCTAGGATACCCTGTTCATGTAGGCCCAATCCTCTGCCTTGATATTTCATCTGTTGAAACATTTTATTTGCAATAGGATATGATTTTCCTTGGAAACAAGGTGCTGATCCTTCTCTTCTCTATTGTGGATCTTCAAAGGTGATAGCTTCTTCATTGATAAGATAGCTTTCCCTAACAAAGGTAAGCGATCCAAGTTTATAAGTGATAGGATCCTCCATAAGTGGGATAACTTCCTGATTCATATCTTTGGTTGGATCTTGTGAAATATTAGATTTTAATGCTTCTTTAAGAGGTGTTGGAGATTCACTATCCATGTAAAAGTCTCCCCCATGATTCATTTCTGATATGCCTTCACAGGATGTTTCTGATTCACGACTTCTATAGAATCCTTCTTCATGACCCATTTCTAATATGTCTCTAGATTTTTCAATATCTTGATCATGTGTACAAACGTTAAGAGTAGGAGACTCTTGTTCCTTGGTAATGATATCAAGAGTATGAGACTCTTGTTTTGAATGAAAATAATCTACATGTCCATCCAAAGAAAGCATCTCATGGGTGGATGGATGAGTATGTGCTATATAGATATGATCATTATTTGTGACATCTTGTATATATAGGAGAGTATCCATTAGATCATTATAGTATCTTGGACATATGAATTTTTGATCTTGATTAATTTTGGAATTTATTTTGAAATACTTTGGATCAAGTTCTTGACATGGGCTAGTTTCAAAGGATGGATTGCTTATAAATGGTTCTTGGATATCTTCATTAGGCATAGGAAGTGGCTCAATATCCTCTTGATCTTTGAGTAGACTTGGATCAAATGTTGAGTTGATGATTGCTTTAGTATCTATAACGATGAGGTCAAAGGATGTCAATATGTCTTGGAAAGGACCATTGATAGAATTTGGTGAAAGATGTTGATCATGCTTTGCCATAAATTCTTGAGATATGTCCTCTAACTCATTAGGTGATGTAGAGACACTTTCAACATGATTATTGGTGGAAGGATTGCTGATTATAGGATCAAATAATGTTAACACTCCTTTGAATAGATCATTGTTGGATATTGTTGAGGGGTATTTATCATGATCAAAAAGTGACTCTTGATGTATGTTGAGTTGATCTTCAGATGAGGTACAAACATATTCAAGTTTCTAATTGATGGATAAACATTGATCATTGTTTTCAACAATTGTGGTGGAGAGATTGTCACTACTATCACTAGTGGTTGAATCTTCATCATTTTTCTCAATAGTTATTTTTTTTGATCAATAAGGTCTTGGATGAGATTTTTGATTCAAATATAATTTGATGTTGTGTGTCCCTTTATTTTGTGAAAATCACAAAGGTGCTTCTTGTTATACCCTGGTGGTTTAACTTGAGGCTCTTGATAATTTTCATAAAAGGGGATTTTGATGAGATTTTCTTGTAGCAAGTGTTGCATGAATGATTCGATTGGTCCCCCAAGTGGTGTGTATTTTCATTTTTTACCTTGTGATATTTGTGATTTAAATTGACCTTGTTGTGATTTATTTTGGAGATGTGGTGATTGATCTTCAAGATGTGGAGGTTGGGTTTGTTGTTGATGTTTTTGATCTTGATATCTAACCTCTTGACATTGGAGATATTGTTCTTGATGTGGTTGTGGACACAACTCAATGCTTTGATGACATGGTTTAACCAATGGAAGAGTGTATTGATTTTTAGGTGGAGTTTGATCTCACAAAATTTGATCTTGATTTTGATCTAGACACCCTTGATATAGTTGATTTGGTTTTTGTTCAAACATGTTTGGCATGTATACTTGTGGTGTTTGTATGGAATCATGGAAAAATTTATTTGGACAATGGTATGATTTGGGATGATGTTTATCTTTGACATTATAGGTTGAAATTGAACATTGGTGTGGTTGGGAATCACATTGCCTTGATTTACTTAACTCTGATTTTGCATACTTGGGTCAATACATGGAGTCGTTAACATATTGTTTGGACTTTGAACAAAATTTGTATGATTTGAAAACATATCTATCCTAAAGTTTACCAAGTGTGGATTTGAAATGTTCATGTTTGGTAAAATTGTACTTGGTATATTCCCATTTGGCATGTATGGATTTGGTAGGATAATGTCGTTTTGTTGAAGACTTTTGCATTGATTATTTGGTTGATAGATTTGTAGGTTTGTACTTTGATTTAAATCTACCTAGGGAAAGGTGGTCCAAAATTTAAATTGGGAATACTCACATTTGTTGTACCAATGAGGTTTGTAGGAGATAATGATCCTATGTATGGATTGTATAAATGTGAGTTTTGGTAATCCATTGGTTTTTTAAGGCTTTGATAGTTTGGTTGACTTAGATCACTCATGATGTATGGAGAAAGTTTATATTCCATGTTCTTCTTGTGTTTTGAATTTGTTGACCTCTAAGGAATTTAGGAATGATGATGAGATGAAAGATGAAAGGGGTGAATGATATGGGTGTTGAAATTTTAAGAACCTTGGAGGGATACTAGACTTTAGGACTCTTGGATTTTTGATTTTGGATTTGATTTGGATTTGATTTTGACTTGATTTGGATTTGAACTCATAATATCCAAGAGGTTAGATGTTTTCTTGGAATAAACTTGTCCACAAGGTGATAATTTGACTAAGTGTATGAAGAAGGATTCATCTACACACACCTAGACAAACAAGATGATTTTGATTTGATTTAAAGGATTTTACAAAAGTCTAGTATGAAGGATTTTTACAAGATTCTAAAGTTGTTTGTGAGATGGGATTTGATTGATGTTTGAGATGGATGAAATGATTGGTTGTTCTAATCCTAAATGAACCTAAGAGGGACTTGTTTACAAGACCAAGGTTTTGAAGAACATACTTTTCCCTAAGAGTACTTCAAACCAAAATATCAAAGTTTTCTCAAAAGACCATAAGACAAAAGATAAACAAGCACATTTGTGGGGTTCAATTGATTACATCTTGATTAATGAATTGGTTTTACCACAAACACTTCTTGCTTAGTTTTCAAACTGAGTGTCTATGTCTCAATTCATTTTTATCCCACAAAGTCCATTATGTGGAAATAAATAGAATCAAGGAAATAGTTCCCTAATGTTGACTTTAGAGAGGAAATTGAGATATAAATCCAAATACTTCGAAGCCTCTATGGATGAAATCCCTAGGGACAAGTAGTAGCTCTTGGATTTTTCAAAGATATTTGTTCTTTCTAAAGGTTTTGAAATTTGATGTCTTTATTGAATGTTTTCAAGATTTTGGATCCAAGCAATGTGTTTTGATTGACTCAAAGATTACATAAAACTAGGATGGAAAAGAAAATATTTATTAAATTCCCACTTGGATAAATCTAGTTGCGCTTATTCAGAGCGGATGATTAGAAGCTTGACCACACTAGCTCCCCTCCATGACACTCACTTCTACGGGTCATCCAAGCTTCAGTTCTCATGAATCTCCCATGATTAAATTTTCATCTCTACAAAGAATCACAAATATGTGGGACAACTCTAGAGGTTTGACCTCCTAATGCCAACAAATATTGGGATTTTGGATTCTAAACAAAAGTTTGTTGTAAGGGCATCCAGTTTAGGGGGTGCAATGATAAAATCCTTGTGAGAGATCTCCCAACCCTTAGAACAAGGGATTTACGCATCATAAAGACACTGGGGGAGAGTTATCATGCACCACTTCCCATTGTTTATGATTTTCATCACAACCACAAATTTATATAGTGGTTTGGAAGAGCTTGGCTTATGCTCGTTACCGCTTGGGTCGTTCCCTTGGGGTGAGTACTTTTTCTCACCAAGGAAAGCTCTCTAAAGGTTAAAAAAAGTGAATAGGTGCATCTGTAGTTCGATCAATCTTTGTTTGCGTGAACAAAGAGAGAACACACATGATGCCTTTTCTCACACTAGCAAGATTTGTTCAATTTTAAAAACCCAATTTTGAAATGTGGAGGCAATCTTTTAGACAACCTAATATCACTAGTAAAATGCTTTTGATTCTCAAGATTGTCATAAAGCACGAGAGAAGTGCATACACATTCCAATGGTATTAGTTTGTAAAAAGGATTACAAAACAAGATAAGCACATGTTCATTTTAGACCTCAAAGTAGTAAATGGGCTCTTTTTATAGCACCAAGATGAAGTGTTTGGAGTTTTTTATTGAATTCTTAAAATCCAAAATCAAATCTAGTGAGTTTCTAATGTTCTTTTTAACCCTTTGTTCTTTTGAAAATCCAAACAAAATGTATTTGAGTCCTAAATATGAAGGTAACAAGATCTTAAGATGGGATTATAAATATCCCCAAAGTGTTTAAAAACATTGTTACAATCGTGAAATAGTGTCATAAGAAGCTCTTCTTATTTTCTTCTTTTCCTAGACAATGGATATAAAATGCTTTTTATTTCACTTCAATGCTCCATGATCCTCTTAAAACCTAGAATCCATGCTAAATTTTTTAGATGAGATCAAGAAACACGAATATATGAGGGTTAGATGAATGATTAAGCATAAAAACCCTAAAATTTAGACCACTTTACAATGTGTTTTGACTTTAGGTGTAAAATTGAAAATTTTAACTCTACAAAAATTGAGAAACACTTATACCATTGCATAGATTATGAAATTCTACCCCATTTCAAAAATAAAAAAACAAAAAAAAAACCTCCGTATGACCAAGATATGGCCATTTTAAGATTGACTATAAAAGCACTAAAACAGAGAGCATATGCGCTAAAACAAAGACCATATGCGCTAAAGCACAGACCATATGGGCTAAAACTCAGACCACTAAAATATCTTGTATATGTGCTAAAACAAGAGGTAAATGCACTGGAAGATGCCGCATATGTGCTATAACAGATCCTGGATAAGCCAAAAGTTACCACCTATGTGCTAAAACATGCCATGGGTGCACTACATTGAGATTCACGGCCAAACTTGCTGATGAAAACTTGCTAGAAAATGTTAAAAACCTGGTTGGGCCCTCCTTCTAGCACCAAAATGTGAATGTTTGGTCTAGACTTGCTCAAACATGAACAAACAATCAAACATTAGTCATCAAACAAGTCATAAACAAGCATTCCCCATGAAATTCATTCAAATACAAGAACATTGAAATCAAAGCAAAATAACAAATACAAGCTAATGAAATCCTATTTTGATACTCAAACCAGCATCCCATGGGGGAATTGGTGCTTCTTTGATGTGGAAAGAAGCCCTTTCTCAATTCCTTGACAAGCTTTGATGATGGATGTGTGATTCTTGATAAAAAATCTCAATAACCTAGCTATGGATGAAAAATGCTATGATAACTTGGATAAAAATGGATGAAATTACATGAAATATGTAGATAATAACTTTGCATGAAGTTGTGTATGATTGTGGATTCAAATGAGCATAGTGATATTACATGGACTATGGATGCCAAATCAAATAGATAAGGCCTCTATTTATAATGGAGAAGGATGGAGGAATGAAGAATAGGAAGAATGTGAGATTAACTTGAACCAATGGCATTGTGCCACTTGTCAACGTGCTAATAAAGGAGAGTGGAGCACATTTTGAACAATGTGCATGTTAAATGCATGTAGGTGGAATTTGAATTTGAAGACGTGACTTGTTCAAGAGGGAATGTAGGAGGAATTAATGCCAAGTTGGCTCAAGGAGAGGACATGTAAGAGCTTTTAATGCCAAGTTGGAGGACAAAATTTCTTTGGGAGGGAGAATTCAAATAGATGGAATATTCCAAGAATATGCCATATTTGAATGAAAATAGGAAGAATTCATAAATCAAATAAATTGATTTATATGTGAATTTTGCAAAAGCGAGAGGAATGGAGGAATAGTATTAGAAACTAATTAATGATTAATTAACTTAGATGTGATTAGTTTGATTTGACATTTGATTTAGATATTTAGATTTATTTAAATCAAATGAGAGGATAGTTGGGAGGTTAGGGATTTAATTAAATAAATTTGATTTATTCAATTAAATGAAGAACATTTTATTTAATCAAATAAAGTTGATTTATTTAATTAAGAGAGGTGACTTTAGGATTTAATTAAATAAAGTTGATTTATTTAATTAAAGGAGATGACTTTATGATTTAATTAAATAAAGTTGATTTATTTAATTAAAGGAGGAAAATTAGGATTTAATTAAATAAAGTTGATTTATTTAATTAACAAAAATGATGAAATAACTTGGTAAAGTATACTATCTAATTAAATGAGGAAATTTGATGAATTTAATTAAATAAAGATTATTCAATTAAATGGTTAGTGTTGACGCCAAAATTTGACGAGATAACAGTGCCTTATGGGAAACTCAGTTCAAGGGGGACCCTTTGCGCCAAACTGAGTGACCTCCGGGTTTTAAAGAAGCTGGCTTCTTCTATAATGGGCTTTTGGAAAGGGAAAAGGAAGCGGATATAATGAAACAAATATTAATCTAAGGCGATGCGCCAAAACTTACTGATAGGCACGATAAATCATAGACTTAAGGGCCTGAATGTTATTGTTATGTTCCAAAACATCGGAAACTTAAAGCTATAGCATAAACAATTCATTTAATTGACATAAAATAGTATCGCATACATTCTTACTGCTAAGAAGAGTCATTAAGACATGATTTAGATAAGCAAGTTTGTATTCAATGTATAGAAGTCTCCTCAAATGAAGTGCTTAAGACAATAAGAAGCACAGTTTACAGTTTAATCAAAACATGAAAAACAGAAAGTCCGAACAATAGGCACAGTCTGAAAGTTTCCTGCGAATAAACATGCAAAAGAGGCCTGGTGTCTCTTGCTAAAACCAGTATTCTTTCAAAAATCTTGGACCCCTCTTTCTTCGACAGAGAGAGTATATATAGCCGGAGAGCAAAATCCCACCGCTTTGGAGAGCCGTAACAGAAAGATCCCACAATCTCCCGTAATGATGCCCGAATAAGAATATTCCCAATGCCGTTACAAGAGCAACAGTCAGAACACAGCATCCAGTCGATCGGTTGCAGGCGTGCCCTTTGTAATGATGGCAGCGGTCCCAACCAAGCTTCGAAGCGACAAGTGCCGCCCACCGCTTCAGAGAACCATGACGAGCGGCATCCGATAACACTATCCCGCTTAGCCAGCCCATAGCCTGCTTTGATAATTAGTGTAAGGCACGTGGCAACAAATCGCGGCCCGAATGAGAACTCCTCCTACTGCTGCCGAGAGATTGCGAAGAAGCGACACGTGTTCAAGGGACTGAGGTCACTTTGAAAATGGAGGGAAGGCCATATGAACCGGGTGGCGAAAGACGCGTGGCCGCGTTTCGCAACCCGCGGTGTTCACATCCCTGCTGCTGTTAAAAGGCTGCGAACCGTTGACACGTGGCTGAAGGTAGGGCCCGCCAGAAAATAAAGAAGGCCTACAGAAATATTTCGCAGCCCGCAGCTGCATATTCTATCCCTGTAAGGAAAGTTTGCGATACGCCGCCACGTACCAAGATGTGGGCCCCTCTCAGAATCTTAGGAGTGCTGGCCCTTTATGGAAGGCTTAGCAACCCGAAGAGAACACAAAGCAACAGAAAATAAAAAACCCCGTAGGCAAGACACGTGGACGCCCAGCACAGCATTTCAGGACCCGAAAGGGGAGCCGCTAGCCGAAGTTGCGAAGTGAGAAATGCGCAAAGGGAAAGATCAAAACCTGCCGGGAAGCCGAATAAACTCGGAGACGCACAGGCCAGCGCACGAATGTGTACAAAAAGAACCCGAAGGGAGCTGCTTGAATCATTATTTCAACAGCTTTTGGCGACTATCAGGGGCGTTTCGGATAAGGAACGGAGAACCCAAAAACTCTCTGGTTCTGTAGACTAGAAGCCTTCATCTATAGGGCGAATGGAGTTAGAGTTTGGAAAGTGCAGCCTGCAAAGGCACCCATTCACTTTCAGACGGCTTTGCCATGCTGCGCAAATTCTCTTGTGCCCCGCGGAGATCAATAGCTTCCTTGTGAGGCAGTACCTCTGGTAGGCCAGTGCCTGCTTGGATATGGAAAAGCAGCTGAGAGAGTGGATGAATGATCACCTCGATATCTGCTGCTGTTGGGGGGCTGCCAAATTCCTTGAATGCCTCCGGATCATTCTCCTTCTGTTTAATAACCTTCGTAATCTATGCAGCTGTGGTAATAGTGCCATCCTCAAGGAACAGAGACGGCAATCCCAACTTACCCAACTCAGAGAAACTTCCCCGAATTCCATCCAGCACCTTGTTTAGAAAAGCCACCGCTGCCTTAGTACACTGGAAAGCGGAGTGGAAATGAATGAATTTATTTACTGTCTGAGTAGCGGTGTCTCGATCTTCGATACCCGCCCCGGCAAGGACCTCGTCTGAGACCGAGTATAGCTTATTTAGCAAGTCCCTTGTCTCAGGAACCTTTTCTAGGATGAAACGCGGGAACTGTTCCATTGTGTCTTGGGCTTCCTGATTGAGTTTTAATGCTTTGTTGATGAACCGGAGGATAGGCTGCAGATTTAGGCAGAAGGTTTTTATTCTCCCAGTGAGAAATGTACAATTTCCTGACTAGTGGGATGATATCAGGTTGGGCAGGGGCTGGTAGCAGAGAGGCCCTAAGCGAAGAAATCTCTGCGTCTCTTGAAATGAGGGTCTCGGCCAATTCTACCTTCTACTTTCTCTCGTACGCCAACTGCTCTGCATAGCTGTTCATTTCTTTATTCCAAGTTTGTTCAGCTCTGGAGTGGTTAGTCGATTGCTCTTCTAATGAAGCTTTTGTCTCTCGGAGCTCCTCTTCCATTTTAGTCTTCAGACCTTTGAATTCGACCTCTTTTTCTTGTACCTTTTGCTGATACTGCTCTTGTAGGCGCTCCATCTCCTCACCTTTCTCTGCCATCCTCTGACTGTACTCAAGGCGGAAGCGTTCAAGCTCCTCCTCTATCGACCGTAGGCTCTGTCGCGCTGCTTGGTTTTGATTCTGCAATTCTTTTAATAAGACTGGGTCGGCTACTTGGGTCTTCGCAATTTTGCCCTGAAGCCGGTTTCTCTCATTTTCTGCTGTTAGCGCCCTTTCTGTCATTCGGGCAATATCCGCCTTTAAGGATTTTTCCTTTGCCTCTAGAAAGCTCACCCTGTCCTTGGTTGCCTTGAGCTGTTCATCCTTCTTCTTTAACTGGCGACCAGTTTTTAGGAAGTCGGAAGTGACCACCCGTTGTGTCTCCTCCATGATTTCGACTTTATCTTGTGGCCGGGCTACCTTCATGTCCAGTCCGACAGCATAAATTTCATAGTCCTCCAGTTGCATTTCTCCCTGGGGCTTGTTTATCCTTGGGTACATAGTTGCAAATTTTAATTCTTGGCGGGCCTCGTCATACGAAGCCTGTACTCTCAGCTTGGTGGGGGCATTGTCATCCTTTTCCTTTCGTCGCCTCATTCTATTTGCACACGCTTCCTTTCCACAATCTATCTGTGCTATGAACTCAGCTGGTGATGAAACTAGCCCACCTGCGAAAGGAACACCAGAAGGCAGGGCGTAGGGATAGGTAACTTTCATAGGCGCGCGCATTTGTTTCTTCTGGAGGGTGACGGTTTGCGGAGAAAAAGTCGTAGCACATTCATAAGCAACCTAGGTTATCAGCGAGTTAGACATTTACAGGTGAACCCGGAGACCGGTCGTAAGGCCCGTTAGCGGAGAAAAAAAGTGTCGGTACCCTAGGTATGCGGCTTATTCGCGATGGGAAGAGATCCGTAAGCATATTGGAAAAATTAGGGAGCCAATAAGAGGAATATTTTTGGCTTGGTGAGAAAGTTTAAGCGGCTTGTGATGGCGTTAACATGCTCGGAGGAAGTAATTATAAGCGGTTGGGCTTCGCGAAATATTCAAATTCGCTGAGAATAAGTTGGACCCGAAGCGCAGAAGGTGGAAGACTCGGACTAATAAGCGAGGGATTCTTCGCAGGAAGCGGATCTGGCGAATAGAGATAAAGAAGGAAGGAAGCAGAAATGCCACCCTTGACTTATCCGGTGCTCCAGGATTAATCGGAAGGACTCGCCCACAAACTTCGGCATTTGACTACTTGTGGGTGTTTCTCCTTGGCGGGTTCATGTGAAAGCTGTCCGATAACACTTTTGTGCCACCGCCTTTTGTGGCGGACACTCACTGCGGCGGTTCGGATCCTGCTGCTGGGCGTGCTGACCCGGTTTAGCGGCCATGTGCATGTAAGTGAGCTCCTTGATATGTTAAAGCACACGTGAGTGCCCTTACATAAGTGACATGCTTTCGGGGCTTATTGCCTCCTAGCGGCTGAGGGATGATACTAGCGTTTCTTCCTCACGCTCCCCTCGAGAGCCCTACGCTTCGCCACATTGCTTTACTAGAGGTCGAGTGGGATGGCCTTCATCCACCATCTTTCAAATTCCTGGTTGTCCTTCAATTGATTATAAGGGCGTTCCAAAGCTGTCTTTGTTTCCTAAGCGGTATCTCGGAAGATTTTATTTTTCATGCAGCTCCATTCTCGCCCACTTTCAACTTGTTATACATGTCGCTCTATCTCGGAAGGTTATTACTGACCGCAGCCCTTTGGAAAGTAGAACTTGTGCCATGGGCCCCTGGTATCTGACGTAGGGATTTGTGCTAATTCAACCAAATCTTCATCTTTATTAGTCCGGTTATTACGCCGCTTCTCCCAGTATGATCGGGGAACATGTGTAACTTTCATATGTGGCTCAGGTAGATCATTGAAAGGGTTGTAATCCCACTTATCATTTACTAGTACTAACCCCAGATGTGCCAGCTTGTCCCTTAGCAGCTCATGCGATTATTTTTTAACAAGCGTTATTGACTTGAAACTCTTCGGGCAAGTGAAGAATCCCTTCCTCTTGACACTTTCACAGCTACAGAACATGAAATCAATGATGCACACCTGCCGAAAAACCTCCAGTGCGAGCACTCTATCGGTGACGCAAGCCGGTAGCAAGAAAGGCTTACCAATAAAGCCCCTCATTCGAAGGATCGTGAAATCCTTTCCCAAGAACCAGTCACAAGCGGGGGTGTAGCCTTGCAGAAATCCAGTCTGCTCAGTGTTAAGCCGGACGATATCACCCTCTCCGATCAAATCATTCAGGACCGGGGCTATGAAATAGTCCGCGAAGGCATAGTAGTCATATGTTGCGGAAAGGTAGGGTGTCCATGTAGACACCGGCTTTCTTTTGTTCTGCTAGTCAAAAATTGATAGTCGGACAAATCGGGCGAAGAAATCCGGATTCTGATGCAGGAACATGTGGACCAGGTAGGAAAGAAATCTAAATTTCTTCTCCGCCTAATAATTCTCTATTTGTTGTATCATTTCTTCAACCATGAACTGAGCAAAATCATACCAGAAAAGTTCATGCTGCTTGTGAAACTGTATTGCAGGGACCAGCTGAAAAGCCTCGATCTTCTCATCAGAATCTCGGCCGCAAACAAATGCCAGCATGGATATGGGGTCTTGGAGGTCATCGTGGAATGAACCACGCGATAATTGGATACTCGGTGCCTTAGCGGACGCAACACCTTTCTTATTAGTCTCTTCTAATAAGAAATCGGAGCCGGTTTTCATCCTTTTCCATATTTTTTCCCCTTTGCTTGCGCGGAAATGCTCGATATTCTCCTTTCTTCTGCCGGAATCAGGAATACATAACATATGCTAGATGGCTTCTGGGCCGATATGAACCCTTAAATTGCGACCTTCAATGCAGTGGGTATCTGGATTATAACGTTGAACAGCTGCGTCGACCACCTCTGGGCAATAGTGCACCAATGGGACCATATATTGTGGAAGACCGCTAAGCTAGACTCTACTTGTCGTGGCTTGGTCTTCCCTTGGCGCTGATAACCTTGCACAAGCCACCTCTCTAAGAGATTTAGGGTTCCTGGCAAGCTTTGGGTCGTAGATATTAGCCCACTTTTTTTAACCTTTTTCGGGTTATTCCACTCTTTGGGCCTCTCTAGCTCCTCTGTATTGGCTCTTTTCACCTTCGCGGATATACCAGGAGTGGCATATGCTACATCCTCATATACGTATACCTCGGCCAAAGAATGAATAGCCAAATACAGTTCCTGGCTAATCTCCTCTTGCATCGGCTAAGCTGAAGATTCTGACATTTTTTCTTCGCGGCAGAACTTGTAAGCTCCCTGGCCTTTGAATACACTTGCACTGGATATACAGACAGAAAACACTTCGCGCCTTCCTTAGCTTTTGTAAAAAGACTTAGAAATATTAAACGTTTTCATGCAATAATAGCAACTTTCCTCAAGGTGGTAGGCGAGCGCAAGCCCCTTGCATTTAATTCGGCATGTACCGTTAACTCCACAACTTGTGGAAGATGAGCTGATTGCTTCTTCAAAGCAGCCGGATTTCATCATTGCTTTCAAGAGATCGTGTGATACGCCCTGATCTCCTTGGAAATTGAGCTTGCAACTGGCCTTCTCACCTTGTGCTAGCATGTACCAGCAATTAATATCCTGGCCAGAATGATTACGCTAAGCAAATGATCACCGTCTGAAAAAGATACGAATATCGCCTCGGGTTTTGGGATGTGCTTGAGATTTGACACCATAGCATACGGCCATACGTCCCTTCACCAACAAGTGCCACATTTTTAAAGCTTAATTAATTAACTTGATTTAATTAAGCATGCCTTGAGCCGTGCTATCATGCATGTACAAGCCCAAAACGTGAACAAACGCAGACTCGGCCTTCGAGATTGCGGCCAATATACATCACGTTGCTTACAGGCGGATTGGCATACGTCTTGTCAATTTTCTATAAATAGGCCAGTAGATAGCGAACAAACACACTTAGCGTTTAAGAAATGATAGGCCAGTAGAAGACTGCTAAGCAAGTCTTTTCATAGGTTAGGTGGTGAGCAGATTTCGGCATTACTTAGCAGACTTAGGAATAGTGTTAGGAGAGATGGATACCCCAATTTGTCTCACCTCGTTCAAATCACAGACGACGTTTGTAGGTGAGATCTCCACTAGAAGGCTCAAAAGAATGACGAAGAACAAACACTCGCTAGTTCTAGTAGCCATTAAGTGGGTTCTAGGCAAGGACTGCGTTGAATATGAAGATAAGTATCGGGTGAACACCGACGTGTGCTCGCACTTTGTAGCGTCCATGCTGGACATTTGTGTCCCCCGACCGCTTATCTTGAAGCTGGTCAAAGAAATCTTCCTAAAGAAGTACCTAAATGGGCTCAGCGAGGTTGTTACACATGCTGCGTACGGGATAGGTCTGCCAACAGCCAGCGACCTTCGTTGCTTTATCGAAGAAGCTGTTGTCGTTTGGCTGCCATTCCTGAGCGGATTCCGCCTGCAGACCCGTGGCCAGCACCAGCAAAAGGTTACCCAAGCCCTACATTTCCTGTTCAGGAGCTACAACGTCATACCCTTCCATGATGTAGAATGGTACACTGACTTCAGGGACCTGGTGTATCCACCACCGACGACGGCCGCGTTGAATGATGCTGCCAATGCCGCCGAGGAGCCCGTGGACGAGGAAGAAGCGGACACTGCGGTAAATGTGTCGGTTGCTGCCAGCCATTCCTGGGGATAGATGACCCCCTTGCCTTGCTGCCTGATGATGTAACTCACCTGCTCCATATAAGCCTGATAAAAGGCCATCATATATATATATACTCTAATACTTGTACATTTTGAAAATTGACATCCATGCCATTTTGTAACCCAGGAACATATATATAAATATATACGTCTCTTTTTAAGTGAAATCTATGCTCCTGTTTGCTTCTGTGTGCAATTTTCTGGGTTTGCAAATCTTGTATGTTTTTTCTCCGTTTATGAGCATATTTTTGTGTTTAAGAAACTCCGGTGTTTTACCCACTAATGATGATGAGTGAATACGTAGCAAGTCAACTGATTTAGCAAAAGGATAGGCCAAAAATAGGAAAGGAAAATAAAAGTGTTATTTACAATTGTACAGGGTAGGGCTTGATGCTTAATGGAACAATTTAAGGTGAATCCCATTAACCGGGATTCCTAGAGGCTCTTGTTCCATATTTTCCAGCTTGAAAGCATTGTGTTGCATGCACCGAATGATTTTGAAGGGTCCCTCCCATAGGCTGTCAAACTTACCGTGCTGACCTGGCTTTGCAGCCCTGCTGTCATATTTTAGCACTAAGTCTCCACTTTTTAGGCCTTGGTCGGAAGCCTTTTTGTCAAACCACCATTTGACCACCTGTTGACGGCCTGTCATTGCTTTTAGGGAATTTTCCCTTTTTTCTTGTACTTCCATAGTTCGGCAAGCCGAACCTCCATGGCATCATTTTGTTCTATCTCAAGAGATTTCAACAACTGTATCACCGGGATCTCCATAGAGATAGGTAACAGTGCCTCTTTCCCATATACTAACTCATAGGGCGAAGTCTTGAGGACTTGTTTAGGAGTTATGCGGTTGGCCAGAGCACTTTTCAGAGATTTTATGCCATTCCCTCTGGTGTTCTGAGCCAACCTTTTAAGGAGTCGACTAAGCTTTTGTTTGTCGACTCGCTAGGCCATTTCCCTATGGATAATAGTTTGATGATGTTTTAAGGAATATGCCATTCTTTAATGCGAAGTGACATACCTTTGCACCTAGGAAATTCTCTAGCATTGTCCAAAATGATTGTCTTCGAAGGGCCAAACCTTGTCACCAGAGCCTCGAGGAAGTCTACAATCTCTGCTTCTGTCGCCTCCTTAAGGGGAACAGCCTCCGCCCACCTTGTGAAGTAGTCTGTAGCTGTTAAAATCCATTTATGTCTGGAGCTAGAAACCGGGTTGATTATTCTGATAAAGTCTAGGCCCCATTGCACAAATGGTTCATCCACCATAATAGGTTTGAGGGGCATCGTTGAATTCTTCCTTCTGTCGGAGAATAACTGACATTTTTTACAAGTCTTTACCAGAGAGTAGGAATCATTGAAAAGTGTAGGCTAGTAATATTCAGCCCGTAGGACCTTGATGGCGGTAGTTTTAGCGGAGAAATGTCCACCTTCGTCGCTATTGTGAAATGTTTCGAGGATCCTCTACGCCTCCCCTAAAGTAACGCATCGTAGGAGCACACCATTAAAATTCCTTTTGAAAATAACTCCTTCTATCAATGTGTATCCGCAATTCTGAAGCCGGTAATACCTTCTTTTTGGGATGAGAGGCCTGGCGGATACTTTCCGTCTCGCGATGAAGTTTGTTCTATCTTTCACCAATCATCCTCCTCGGGATCCCGATCCATTTATCGCAGACAAGCTCTAATTATTCTCTTAGCGTGCATCTCCTCGGCCTCCGCTGCCATATACTCACACAGTCCTCTGCCTTTGACAGTCTTGGTAGGCCTGACCTCGATATCATACTCCAGGATCTTGGTAATCCAATTAGCCCCTTTTTTTGTAATCTCTCCTTCCATGATATATTCCCGCACACTAGAATGCGCGACATATACCAGAACTTTGTTATAGGAGATTAGATGGCAGAACTTTTTAAGTCCTTTTACTATTGCAAAGGCCTATCTTTCGATGAAGTAATTCAATTCTACATTCCTCTTTTAGCTGCTCGAATAGAACGCCACTGGATGTTCTCCCTTTCCTTCACTATCCTTTTGAGTCAGAATAGTAGCGATACTGGACTTGCTACTAAAGGCATACATTATAAAATCTTTGTACTGATCGGGATTAATTAACACCGGGGCTGTGGAGATCGCTTCTTTGACCTTCTCAAATGCCTCCCGAGCGTCTGTTGTCCACTTGAAAATTTGATCCTTTTTCAGCATTAGGTGATCGGCTCTAATTATTCTCCCAAGAAATCGAAATAAATTCCCATCGACGAATTTATTTCACGGTGAAAAGACTAGACACCTTTCTTATTTACCGGAAGGGGAAGGTCTTTGATAGCCCTCACTCTTTCGGGGTCAATTGAAATACCTTCTTTAGACACAACATGCCCTAACAGCTTACCCTGGGGTACTCCGAACACACATTTCTTTGGATTTAAGGAAATCCCGAACTCTTGGCACTTTTGAAAAACTAACTCCAAATGATCGAAATGATCATCTTTAGATTTAGAGAACACAGTAAGGTCATCCAAATAGATTAGGATAAACTTATTGATCAGTTTGCTAAATGCGACGTCCATAGCTCGCTGGAAAGTTGCCCCTGCATTGGATAAACAAAAAGGCATTTTAGCATATGCAAATGTTCCCCACTTCGTAGTGAACGTAGTCTTGTGCTGATCTTCTTCTTTAACTCGAATCTGGTTATAGCCAGAGAAGCCATCCAGCAGAGAGAACATTTCCGATCTTGCGACAGTTTAGAGGATCGACTCCATAAAAGGCAATGGATAGTGGTCTTTCAGAGATGCTCTATTTAGGTCTCAGAAATCCACGCATAAGCGGATATCACCATTCTTCTTTTCGACTGGTACCAAATTTGATACCTAGGTACTTTGTTTGATTGGGAAGACAATACGTGACTCAATGAGCTTGGTTAGCTCTTGTGCCATCAAGACTTCAATTTTAGGGTTGACCGGCCGCTGTTTCTGTTGGACTGGTTTCGTACCTTCTATTAGCTCAATAGTAAGTTGAATGATGCCAGGATCATAACCTTCCAGATCATCGTAGGACCAGGCCACTACTCTATATTTCCCACAGAAACTGATAAGTCTCTCTCTATCTTGCTATGAGACATCTTTTCCGACCCGAAGGCTCCTGTCGTCGGAAACCCGAAGGTTTTCATAATCACTTTTGTCTGCCACAAATTTTTGCTTATCATTTCGGGCGTCATTACAATCGAAAAAAAATTTGAGAGTAACTAACCCTTTTGGAAGTTTATTTGATTTAAGCTGCATAATTTGTCCTTCATAGGCTTCGGCGATTCTCGGTTGAAGTTGATCAATGAATTCTCCAGAGTGTTGGATAAATGAGGTGATGTGCTCATCGCTCTCAAAGACCTACCAATTCTGATTATTGTCGGGGATTGCTAGTCTAACAAGCACTCGCACTGAATATTTGTTCTGAAGCAAGTCGGAGATAGGATCAAATTGAGCACTGATTATCGCCATGCGATCTGCATCGCCATTCTGTGTTCGAGGAATGGTCAGGATGTTGAAAGCTTCAAAACTTTCAATCAAGTCCCAGACTCGGTGCCGATAGGATCTCATGCGGACATTTTTTGCTGCAGAGATTCCTCAGACCTGATTAACTACTAGTTCAGAATCTCCAAACACAATCAATTGCTTAACACCCATTCGTTCTGCTAGGCTAAGACCTTGGACCAACCCTTCATATTCAGCCTCGTTATTTGAACAGGCGAATTGGAATCGGAAAGACCTCAACAACTTTTCATTTTGTGGGGACATTAGATATACCCCTGCTCCAGCTCCAACTTTGCTCCTTGCTCCGTCAAAATACAATGTCCATAGCTCACTTGCTTGGTCATCGTCAGGTTCTTTGACGACCTTTGGAAGAACCTAGTCTTCATCATAAATCACATATGTGCCTAATCCGGTAGCATGATAATTCCCGAAAGGATCATTGTTTATATGTTCACTCAACAAAGCATCTTCCTCATCACTTCAGTCTCCGCTCACCTTCTCCTCCT
>VDFB02040772.1:0-106756 GCA_007258455.2 Sequoia sempervirens | reverse complement strand
TTTATTTTTAATTGTTACTTTTAATGTGTTTTTTTTAGTCTGATTTTATATATATATAAATTATAATTTTAAAAGATGATATTTAGTTAATATATATTTATTGTATAATTTTAAAACATGATATTTATTTTATGTTTTCATAAAATGATTATTTTAATATATATATTTAATTATGTGAGTTTGTAAAATTATTGTGTAATATTAAGGCAGTTTTTATTATTATATGTTTTGATTGCTACGATTTGAAATAAATGATATATATATATATACACAAAAAAAATAAATATATATATTTATATATATGCATATAAAGAATTTAAGGTGTTGAGATTTTGAATTAATGATATAATATTTACAAGTATGTAAAGATATAGTCTTATTGAGAAAAATTAGAAATAAATGATGTGTTTGATTGAGTTATTTATTCTCGAGTTGTGGATTTATTTATTTGATGGAATTTGTTGTTCGAGGTTAATTGTTTTATGGCGTTGTTTATTCTTTGGTTACTCTCGAGATTATTCTTGTTATTAATTTGGATTTCCTTTAATTTAGGTTTGGGTCATGTGGGAAAACCCTAGAGTTAACCTATCTGGTTATAGGAACCTAAGCTGTGTTTAGGACTTCCAGAGGTGAGGATACTGTGATTTATATTTGAGCTTGTAATTTGATGGTTGTTATTTTGTTTTGGTTTTGGGTGGTGATGTTAATGTACACTTGGATTGTACCGCTTTGTGAATGTTATGCATATGATTGTGGGCGAGATGGTTAAGCCTTGCGGATGAACTATTTGATTGGTTCAGTATCTCTTGTGGTACAATCCTATTGAGTTGGATATTTTTGTGCTTGAGTGTCTAGAGAGAGTGGCTCTAGTGGGGGCTGGCGCACAAAGGGGCTGTCAGGGTAACCCACCTAGAGTTAGTGTAATCAGTGATAACCTAAGTAATTAATCGTGGGTGGGGTTTAAACATTAACAAGATAATTGTGATGCCTCGTCCGCCTGCTAGTGCTATCACAGACTAAAGGGGATCGAGAAGGGGTTGTTGCCTTGTCTTCATGAAAGGTTAACAAATCCGCATGAGTAACTCTATGGAGCGACGCCTTGATATAGGCTATTAGGAGAACCATAGATGGAGGTGATACCTTAACTTGGTTGTCTAGAGAATCCATGTAGAGATGGAGGTGACACCTTGTGATAGGATGTCTAGATAATCCATGTTAAGCCATGCGATGACACTCTCCTCTAACATTCCATTTGTGTTGTTTTGTTGAAGTCCTCTGGAAGTGGTTTATTGCTTTGTCATTGGTTAGTTTTGGAAGTAGTCTTTGATTTTATGACTTGAGATTTATTGATGATGTGTTTCATGACTTGTTGTTGTAATTTTGGAAAGTGATTTATTGTTATGTTTCGAAAGTGATTTGTTGTTATGTTTCATAAGTGGTTTATCATTATGACCTTTGGTGATTTATCATGGTTTAGTTTCTATGTGGTATGTTGGTGTTATGTTATCTGGTACAGAGTTAGTCTTGTGTAACTTTTTGATGTGCTTGGTTAGGGATCCTTCCTTGTCTGCTCCCAGCACAGGGGTGGTTGGGTGGAACGTGCTTCACACCCCATTGGGTTCCCTTTTGGTTGTAGATGTATATTTTTTATTTGCAGGGTTTTGGCAGATGCTGTTGATCTAGTGTTCTTATGTACCAGATGTATGCTTACACTTCAGATGCATTTCATTATTAATGTATCTCCCACTTGTGATGGGATGACCTTGTTGTAATTTGTTTATAGGTTCATCGTGTTATACTATCTTATAGATGTAATGTATATTCAGGCCATGTATTTATTCGAGAACTATCACTTGTAATAGTTGGTTATGTTGTGTTATACCTGTCAAAATATATAACACTTTATATCTTTATAATTTCATTTATTGTCATATGTACTTATGGTATTATTATGGTTATTGTTAATGGATATTTTAAATGACGATATGAGACTGAATGGATTTACGTAATTGTTTAACTATTATTTAATCTATTATCCTTGTTATGGGTTAGTGTAGTAATGTCTCCTTGTGTACCCCAAGGGATTTAGTTGTGCAACTTAGAACATTGTTATGTTGGAATACTTAAGTACATTTATTATATTCTTTTAATTTTTTTTTGTTGCGTGTTTATTTGTTCCTTTGGGGTTTGCACGGCGGGGCGTTACAATGTGGCTAATGACTTTTTTTACCCAAAATTGATGAAATGAAAATGGCTTTTAAAGGAGATTCTTAGATTTCCACCAATATAAATTATGCTTTACTAATAAATAATAATTATTTATTTTCTATTTGAATTACGACTAATGTCTTGATTGATAGGCTAATTGAAAAACATCCATAGCTTTCAAATGGTATCACATTTTTTGAATCCAAAACATGCATCACATTCTATGCTTTGCACACCATAGGATTAAAAAAATTTTAAATTTCATGAAGTTTTGACCAAGTTAAGGTGGTCATACATACGAGTTTTTATATTTTTTAAAAGTTGTAATAAGAAAATCATAATTAATTATTTACTTGGAAAAATATTACAAAATAATATGCATCACATCCGAACACGAGTCCTCTACTTATATCTAAAATATTATAAAAAAATATTATCATTTTATTGTGGTTAGGGTGGTCAGACATACACCTTATTTTTTCCCTGAATTTAAGTACTACTGTATTGAAATTTCAAAATTTCACCAAATAGATTTAAAAAAAAATAAACCTAGTATATTAGAAACTACATTCAATTTGCTACAGATTCTATTCTTACATATTTTTGAAATAACATAGATAACTTATTCAAATTTTTAAGTCAAGTTGCCTAACTTTGATTTTTCTGAATTTTTCACCACTTAAGGGCCTGTTTTTTCCATGATGATCTTGCACATGTACCTGTATCTTAAATTTAATTCCCAAAATTAAATATCACAATCCAACATTGAATTGTAGATTTGAAATCATTAAAATATCACCAAAAGCATATTTCAAAGGGGTGTTCGAGGTCTAAGTGAGGACCCATTTGCCATAGGGTGAATGGGTCCTAGTCCACTTACCTAGGACACACATTGCACAGTGTTAAACATTATGTAAAAATAGGGTCCTACATCTAAGTGAGGACCCATTCGCCCTATGGTGAATGGGTCCTAGGTCACTTACCTAGGACACACATTTTCCAAAGTTAAGTGTTGTGAAATGGTATTATGAATGTCAGGTTTTATCCTTCAGAATTTGTATTTAATTAGGATTGGATTTGAATTAAAGGAGCCCATTAAGGAACATTAACCTCAATCAATTAATAAAGCCCTAGATTAATGTGAAAGTATAAATTTACACTGTACAACATAAAAAACAAGGCACAATTAAGTCCATTTTAATCAAAAGGTCCCTAAACTTAATGTGAATTTGTAAAACATATTACAACACTAAATTAAGGAATAATTTAGTCCTTTTATTATTAATTATTCGCAAATTAAGTGTGAAAAAGGGATACTTTTTCCTACACTACACATTATTGTTATAACGATTATATGTTATAAAATTTGAAATATTTCCTTTCAAAATAAAATATAGGTATTAAAGATTTAGTTACCCATTATGATCCTTCCATGGAAACCCTCCAAAACAAAAACACAAGGGAAATAATTATATTGAATTTAAAAACTAATACAAATCAATAAAATTAAGTCATTCACCTATTGCAAAGATAGTTATCATTGCACCAAAAGATCGTCTTGTTAATTCTCTACACAACCGCTAGAGTTAATGAATCCATGAGAGGTGGTTAAGCCATGTTATGAACCCAAGTGTTGCATTACACAAAACAAGGAGACCAAGAGAACACACCTTGTAACAAGCCCCCCAATGCAAGCAAGGGGTTGAAACCTGTGACCTAGGCTTTGATACCAATTGTTTCAAAGACAATTGCCATTTCACCAAAAGATCAACTTGTTAATGAGTGATATAATTGCTAGAGTTAATGAATCCATGGGAGGTAGTTAAGCCATTTCATGAACCCAAGCAATGTGATCCACAACACAAGGAGACAAAGAGCACACACATTGCAACATCACCAAACTATAGTCCTTTGTCCAATTATAGGTCCTTGAATGATGATAATTTACACACATAAAGGAGTGTGGTGGTTGATCTACATGAATAATACTATATGTGATAATGAAAAATGATGCTCTTTCTATGCATAGTAGTGGTAAATGCTTATGCTTGTCCTTGTGAGGGGTTATGATATCCCTAGGACAAAAATATGTGTTAAAAATTCACTTAATAATGTTGTTCTTTAATTTTATCATAGTCATATGCATGATAAATGCTTCATGCTAGTTCTTAATAGTTAGAAAACTATGCCTCATTGGATGATTACATGATATTTATCATTTTCAAAGTTCATTACTTTTTTCAAGATGTCTGGCATACATCACTACAACTATAAAAGGTTACTAGTAGATAGGTTTAGGCAACATTATGACTACCATTTTCATCACATCCATGTCCCATCTACAAATAGTGTCCAAGCCTTGAACCTAGTCTCATTTTTGTTTTTTCACAAAGTAATTTTGGTTTTCTTATACAACGTAAGCCTAAGTTTTATTTTTTATTTTTTTCTTGGTTGCATTGCACAAGTTAGGTGATAGTTATGTTGTACTCAAATTTTGACCATTTCAATTTAAAATTTTGAGTACTCTAGGTTTGAATATATTAGTCAAATGGTCTTGATAATAATTGCATAAGTTATTTGAATTTTCTATGAGATTACTTTGGATAAAGTAAAGGAAACAAATGCAAAATGTTCATGCAATGAGGAAATTGAATGTCGAAGTTGAAGGTACATCATCTTTCCTATCTCAAGTTGAAGGTGCATCATCCTTCCCATCTCAATTTGAAGGTATGACATCATTATCATCTCACATTAAAGGTATGTTATCTTTCCCATCTCAAGTTGAAGGTAAATCATATTTACCTTTGATAACACATCCTAGAATTTTGTACAAAAAGCCTAAGTTTTTAATTTAAATTGATGATAATTTTTTAAAACTGATGGCTGATAAGATTCTCAAATGTACTTATTGAAGAAATGCGAAATTAGTTTTGAAAAGTTAAACAAAACCAAAAGATATCAATTATTTTTTGAAATGGTGAGAAATCTTAAATTTACACCCATAGTGAAGTTTCTTGGCATAAGAATGGTAAATACTTCAAGAGAAAATTTTATTGTAAAAATATAATGTGTATATGAATTTATGGCTTACACCTCAAGCACCAAAGATAGTAATATCATATGGTGTGTAATTACATCAACTGTAGTAAGTAATCAAACAAAGAAAACTCACCTAATAAGAAAAAAAGTAAAGAACCAAATATAAGTAAAAAATTACTAATGAGAGTCATTGAGAGATAAAATTAATTATGGACATTCTCTAGTAGACTCCTATAGAAAGATAAAATTATCGTTGAAGCCTTAAAATCCCTAACTGAAGAATTTTAGAAAAATAGCAGAAGATTATCAAATAGTCAAAGAGATTGTAAAAATGAGTATTGGTTGATGAAACCATGAGTCATATCCAAAGTATTTTTTGGATATGAATAAAACACATTTTTTCTCCAAAATTGTAGAAATGTGTCCTCAAATAAAAAAATTAGTCAAAGGTATTTTTAAATGGATAACCATTTTATGTCAAAAGATAACACATGTATGCACAACTTGTTGTAGAGTACATATTAATTTTTATAATAATTATTTATATTTATTGCTATATATGTCTAGGTTTGCATACTAACAAGGTTTTGTATGATTATATCATAATTCCTCCATTTAGATCTTCAAGAGATTTCATTTCAAGCATTTTATGTGAAAGAGTGGATGGCCAATTATTGTGCAAGAAATCATGCTTGTATGGAATATGTGATATTTGTAGTGTCTTCCAACATTTGTCAAACTATGTGCATGTGGAGAATACACATGCAATTGGAAATGAACAAATAAGTTTTAGAAAAAATAAGGTAGTGGCATACAGTATGTAATGCCCCGCCACACAACCCTAGGGCAAGTTGCAATTTACTACACAAACGAACTATTTTTTTTGGTTTAAGATCAAATAACATGCAAGATCACTAACCATTGCCAACCAATCCCCTAAGGTTATGAGACTGAGTTACTTAAACCCAAACAAGAAACATGAATTATAACCATAACATTTAATTACTTAACAATCAAGTTCACATACATTCCATACATAATAATCTGCATCAAAGAATATGAGATACCACTTGATTCCAATAATCATCACATAGCAATAAGGTTACAACACTCATTCCCCGAATGAGATAAATCCAATAAGCATGATTACATATTACAAATTCCACCTCGATAACAAATGAGGGGTAATAAATACAAGATCAACTAAATGACTAAAGCATGAAATGAAACTGGATCCCACGAGCTCTCCAACTAGAAATCTCATCCACACGAACAAGAAGACAACCCAACAGATTAAGGTGCACGTTCCACCCAACCATGTGATACCCAAAGGCTCACCCCCCATGCTAGGAGACAGTAACCAAGAATTCCTATACAAGACCATCTACCTCTAGACACAAGCTAAAACATAATTGAACTAAAACCTCAACAACCACAATATCACTTAACATAAGGTTACAATGCTTCCAGAGAACAATGATCATGAACATCATTTGTACACCACACAATATCTGACTGACTGCTAATGTAGGAAGAGTGTCATACATAAATTGCTATGAGTTACCCTAGCTCAACCTTCCTAGGCTACCGAACCCCCATCTTGGGTTACCCTAGCTTGCCTTTACTAGCCACTAGACCCTCATGCAAAACTATGCATCTCATCTCATCTCGAGCCTTAACAAACACATGCTTCATGAGAGAGGCATTCATTATCTTTATTAGTGTGAAAGTTCCCCATTAATTATTTTAAATTATCACTTGATTAAACCCTAGGTGAGTTACCCTGGCCCCCATTTGTGTGCCGGACCCCCACAAAGAGCCACTCTCCTATCAACAAGACAACCACAGTACAAAACCACAATCCAATGGGTAAACTAGATAAGATGACCTCTCCAATTCCAAGGAGGCAATGAACAAGGGAAACTCACTCCAAACACTGGAGAATAACAAAATACAAACCCCACTCCTTTCAAAGGAGGCACAAACCACATAACCCTCTCCTATTCCCAAGGAGGCACAAACCATCCCCATTCATGAAAACTGGGTGAAACAACATGGTGTAACTATATGCACTTCCCATGGCAAAAAAGAGGTTGACTAACATAACAACAACCCATACCAATAAACGAACCCCTATCTGGAAGACTTCAAAACATTTACTCTATTTGGGCCCACTCCAAGCATGAACGCCACACATCATATGGAAGCATTTCAGACAATTCTTTAAAAGAAATAAAATAATTAATATTAGGATCTCGTAAATCCAATTCACTCAATCATCATAGTGCATGGTATAAATTAATAATTCATTTCCTTTGTACATACTCGAGAGGAAAATCTAATCACGTTGATAAACATTATGGGATTCAAAGCTAAGCATTTAATTTTCTTGCTCGATCATACTAGCTGATTAAATACAATCTTTTAACTAACTAAATTATTTCATGAGAATAAAACAATCTTTATTTCAATTATACTAGAATAACCAACATAAATTTAACTAAGCTTAAATTCTCACATAAATTAAATAATATAAGTGTATATTTAATGTATATACAACTATATCGATATATTTAAATATATCATTATCATTTAAATAAACTGCTTTAAATTCAACTAATTAATTTATTTAAAAATATATAAAATATACATATATACCCATTAAATATATATGCTATATATACATAAGTATATATAATATATATATAAATAAATTATTATACAAGTAAATATTATTTAAATATTAAAATAATATTATATATATATACATATAACATTTATATTATATATATATAATATATATATATATTATCATATATTATATAATATTTAAAAAACAAAAAAAAAAAAATTAATTAAAAAAAAGTAGCCCAAGTTATGGGCGCGGGCCCCTCCCATAAGGGAGTGGCCAGCTAACCTCCCCATATGGGGATGTGGGTAGGCCGCTAAGGCTATCCACATAGCGCCTCCTAATGGGGGGTCTGCATGGGAGCAACGCCTCCCATAAGGGTGCCATGGAGGGTGCAGAGCTTCGACCCTCCCCTCCACAACCCTAATATATTTTTTTTTAATATAATACATTGTTTAAAAAAATGATTTTACATTTAATTTAAAAACAACCAAAAAAAAACCAAAAGCAAAAATAACAGAGCATAAACTCTGTTTCATGGCTTTTTTAAAAAAAGCAACAATTTCTTTCCCAAAAAAAAACAAACTAACAGCACCATATTTATAAATTTGCAATACATATACCCAGATTTTCATTCCCAATCTAAAATTGAGCAAAAGCACAACAAATTCTTGCAATAACAGAAATAAATTAGGCAATACAACAAGAGTTTAAAATATCAGTTTGAAATGAATTTTTTTTGGTGGGTTTTCTTTCTATTTTCCATTGTGATTGTTGTTTGGTTTTATTTCCTAATTCCAACATTGCAAGATTTGAGTTCATTTCTCATGGGTTTTCTTTGCATCTAAATAGCATTTAAAGAATTTTCAAACAACATAAATAAATTTAAAGATTATTCCAGAAAGGAAAACAAAAATGAAGAAGAACCTAGTGTTTTCTCCCCAAGCTTGAAGACTTTAACAATGGTGATTCCCAATCTCTTCTTCAACTCCAAATCCAGCCACAACAAAAATTCTCCACCAAAAATCAAAACTTTCAATAAAATGAAATGGAAAATGCTAAACTAGAACTTCCCCAATTTTTTTGGTCAAACCCCTAAAATATCCCACCCACTAAATTTATTGCAAAATTTGGGGAAATTTCCATTTCTTTTACATTTAAAACAATTTTACTTTCTATTTCAAATCTCATGCATTTTCAAAATTTCATATAAAACCAAAATCCCAAAGTTGCAAGGAATATATATTTTATCCAAAATTTCTAAAAGGTGAAATTTAAACACATTTCTATTTTTATTATCATTTAACTTGAATATCTAACATGATTTCCATTTCCATTTTAATTTTGAATCTTAATATACAATAATGCTAAAACAACCATTTCATTTAATTTATCACCCTTAACCTAGTTAATCAATAAACTAAAAATTATTTTATTAATTAAATCAAATTAATCAATAAATAAATAACATTTCAACATTGCAACAAGCTACATTTAAACATCATTTTAACTACACCCATCATCTAATAACCTTTAAAATTTGAAATTAAATAAATACACAAGGTGAAATAGACCAAATTAAAACAACCAACCCGACAACAAACCAACGATACACTATGACTAGGGTGACGACTTGGCATGAAAAACCTAGCTACTATCTCCCAATCGATTACCGTTGGTCACTGGACACATTCAAACCTGTGAACTAGGTGGAGTCGATGTCATGTACTTGTCAACCTGTGAATAAAGAGTACATCGAACATGCATATATATATAATATGATCAAACACACCGTGAAGAGGAAATCTCAGAATTGTAGGGCACTCGCAAGTGAGTGATATGATCAAAACACAATTACTAACTGATGATTATAACATCAATGATATGATCAAAAGCATAAAACATCATTAAATCAAATATCTTCTAAGTTAATCCAAAGCATGCCATAAAGATAACATCAGAATAAAATAACATCACATCAAAATATAACATTCATATCATTTAACAATTGCGATCCACAGTAACCAAGTTCCAAAGTCACATCATAAATAGAACAAAGCATTACAAAGAAAACACTACCGATCCAAACATCCAAAATGGAGGGGTGTTATGTACATTATACATAATGGTAAAGAAGAAAAAATGTGTGAATTAGTGAGCAAAAATATAGAAGTGTATTAGTTTATGTCATTTTTTTGAGAGAATATAATGTATGCGTATGCAAGACATACTCGTAGAGCTCAATGGTAGGATTTGTTATTCAAGTTATGCAAGTACACATTTCTACTTGGTACTAATGTTTTAGTTGTAGAAATTGCAAAGAACTACATGTGCTACAACCACATAATGAGGTTCAATAAAAATATTATAAATATTGTAGTGTAGAAAAATGTAACCCTTTACATTTTCTCACATGTTTGGACCCTTCTATTTAAATTGGACTTAATAATGCCTTAATTTAGTGTTGTTAAATATACCCCTTTACATTTACACACATATTTGGGCCCTCTTAATTAAATGAGCTTAATTATGCCTTAATTTCCCCTTTAATTCATTTACAATCCTAATAAATTATATTTTTTTGAAGGGAATACTCAAAAATAATTAATGCCTAAACATAACACTTCACATTGAGCAATGTGTGTTCTAGGTTTATAGACCTAGGATCCATTCTCCCATGGGCGAATGGGTCCTCCCTAAACCTTAGGACCTAAATTTAAATTATGTTTTTGGTGGTATTTTAACATTTTCAAATCCATAATTCAATGTCAACTTGTGATATTTTAATATAAGGAAACTAAGGATACATACCTATAAATACAAGGCTCTTTCACTAAGTTTCACCTAGCAATTTTATGAGCACTTTATGAGCATTTCAGGAGAAATTAAGGGCATTCAAGAGCAAGTATATCAGAGATTTATTGCAGTATTCAAGATCTATTCATCAAGTCAAAATTTTCTTGCATCATGCATGTTTTTGGAGCTAAAATTGTGATGTAGGTTTCATGATCAAGTCAAGCATTCAAAGTATCATTTCAAGAAAGATTCAAGTGTCAAGAACCACATCCAATTCAGTGATTTCATGCAAGTCGCAAACCTACTAATATATCCATTATCAAGGTTTCATACAAGGGTTTGTTGAGTGGTAATATAGCTTTGTTCATTCTTCATTCCCTCTTTCATGCATTACTTCAATTCAAGGTTTAATTACCCAAATGGGGTTTGACCAAGGAAAAGCCCCATTCGCCAAAAATAAACATTTTTCTCTCTTGTATGCATGATTGTAGATTTAGGTTGAAGAAGAATTGAAGACCCTTTAAAATGAAAGATTTACAAAGTTGTCAAAGTTGCAAAAGTTGTCAAAATTGTCACTATCTCACGAAAACTAAGATATTGAAGTCATTTCTGACATTCCAACTATGAAACCTAGGAAAATTGGAAGATTCAGATCTGCATTAGAGGTTCCTAAGTGTTACAGAAAAACCCTGCACTTGGACCTATTCACCCATGGACGAATGAGTCTATGATCAACTTCTAAGAAAAAAATTTGGTGACCGGTACACATGTTTATGCCATTGTCAAGTCTATAATCTATTTTTTGGTTATGCATGTATTGAGTTTAATATTGTTTTTTGAAGTGTTAGATTGCATGTTGGTGTTGATTTTCTATTTAGAGTTTTTCTCCCCAAAGTATTGTTTGACCTTGACCCTCATCCTCCAGTCATAAGGAAATCTGAAGATTCCTACTTTGACTTGATTTACCTAATGGTTGATAATCAATTCATTGTGTGGATCTCATATCCTAGTGAAATGGTGATAAATAGGTCTCTTATCATATCATATTTGATAACCACTCCCTTCCTGATAAACCCTATTTTTCATCATTTCAAATCCAAGTTTAGACTGCTATATTTGGGCAAGTAGTGATCATCCTTACAATCAAAAGTACAAAGAAAGATAGGAAGATTTTGAGGAAGTATCTTTTTATACCAATGACGATCAAACACATTCTATAGAGTTTTTGCAAGGGTTTTTTTAGATATTTTACAATGATTTGGCTAGCAAGAACATCACATGTGGCCAATGTGTCATATGTTTAGATAATTACACATCACAATTCAAGAACTTGTGGATGTTCAATTGGTTGATTAGGATGCATAAGATTTGTGGTATTCAATATATATGGAATTTCTTTGAGGTTGGGCATAAAAATGAGGAGCATGATGGTGCAATATCCAAAGAGCCTTAGCACAAGAATAATTGATGTACAAAATAGTACAAAGCTGACTGATGCATCATGTATCTTCAAATCTTGAAAGCTACAATATGTCCAAGTAATGAAGGTAAGTATAGTTCATCTATTTTTTTGATTGGTAGATGAAGCTAACATTTCAAAATATGAGGATTATTGTACATTGATAGGATCAAGTGAACCCCACTCTTTTAGAAGCTCAAATACAAGTTCATGTACTATTCATAGAATGTAGATGACATGCTTTTGTTCTCAATGTATAGACCTTACTTGGGATGAGTGTGATTCAAAATAGTGGGTTGGTGAATGGTGTAAGAAAAAAAAACCCCACATGAGATATATTGACTCTTGATAGCACTAAAACTCATAGAGATGGAAACAACAATTGACTTTGAACACATATTATATCTAGTTCAACCAAGTATTATAGATACATAATATAATAAAATTTAATTTTTTATCTTAATTTTGGGGTTTTTAAATTTTTTTGACTAAATTTATCAAGTTAAATGGACAAATCAATTTAAGGCATGCTAATGTAGTTATTGTAGATGAAAACAATAAAGAAGGAATACATTACTATTTGTGTCATTTTGTTGAGGCAAAAAATAAATTGGAGGCCCCTATTATAGATTGATAAGATATAATGAGTATCTTAAAGGGTCAATGGTTGTTATTGGAAAATGGCTTAGAAGGTACCCAATGAAGAAGTATGATGTATGGTTATTCGAGGACTTTGGAATACATAGAAAGATTCTTCATTATTCTAATTTTGTGGCATCAAACATTTAATTCATCAAATATGGGGTTAGACTATTGAATAAGAACCTATCAAAGTTCACAACTCTAAATATGAGCTAATACTCGACACAATAAAGAGTAGAGTAGATCTACATGGTTTATTAAATTGATTGCAAATGAAAAACTTTTTAATATCCAGTTGATTTGTATATATATACAACTAAAATTGTTTCTAAGGGTTGGGCTAAATAAAAGGATTTGAGCTATAATAAGTTTTTATTTTATTTTATTTTAAATTATCATATTTTACTTATCTCTAAGTGGTGTATTTATCTCTAATACAAAATACTAGAATGGTGTAATTATTTGTAATGCAGAATCTTGATTATAAAGCTTATTTTCCACTAAGTGAACTTGCATCTTAGAAGCACTACTAGAATTAACATGATTTTCCCACATGATCATGTTTATTATTTGAGTAATATTTGAAGTCCAAACCCCTACGATCAATTAAATTCTAACTCACCAATGTGTTGAAGTCCACGATTTGATCTTTTCCTATTCATGAATGCTTGGTTTCCACATGGTCCCTAGGAATGGTAGGTCTAAACCTATAGGTGGATATAGGGTCCCTCCACATTAACCTCTCTTGATTATGGTAAACTCCACACCATTTGACAAATATAATAACAAATGAATTCTTCTAAAAATCATCAATTGAGAGTAGTGAAAATATGGAAACATGCATATCTTTTGTTTCATGCATTGTGTGGCCAAACCAACCGTGCCAACACATTCAGATGGGTTGGTGAATGTTAAAAATTGGGTGTTAGGACAATTGGCATGCATCCAAAAATGATAGAGATGTACATGTATCAAAACAAATGTGTGGGTTTTAGCATATATTTATTTATCTAATGATTTATAATAATGATACTAACTCTATAAATACCAATAATAGACTAAAGTAAATAATCCCATGAGAAAATACATCAAATCCACACACTACATAAATGATAAAGACATAACTTATTGACATTGAAAACCTTGCAATGATAGGCCTTACTAAAGACTAGATCTTCAATAATACATGTTGATCCTCGAATGGAGATCAAGATCTTGTAATGGATAATCTCACAAAAGATGGTGTATTTCTAAAGGTACATAATACATTTCAACAATAAAAACGGATAAATTTTCATAGAAATTAATCAAGGACAAGTCTACAATATGCACAGGATGCAGACACAAACATTAAGAAAATAATCTTGTAGATTCTCTATATCGAATGATATTTGAAAAAATCATTACGTGTTTGAATATATTCGTACGTATGGAAAAATTAAGATTATTAGAGATAAAATTTTGAATACTATTTTTAAAATTTATTTAAAAGTAAAGTCATGTAATTGTAGAAAATTTGTTTGCTATAATATTTTATAATAGATTAGATTAAGTTGTAAGAGTTTGAGACTACTATCATGACCTTCTCATTAGATTTGTTTGTTCATTGCATTCTGTTTTCCTGCTAACTTTATGATTCTGTAGATTTTGATTATTATAGAGCTTGTTATTTTATGTGTTATAGTCAAAATGAATAGAGATAAAAATATATTATTAAAAAATTAGAAGTGTCAAAGTTCAATTTCTAGTAGAAAATAATCTTTGCATTGATTATGAGCATCCAGTAAAATAGGAAAGGATCAATTGATTACATCAACAATATTAGCAAGCTCCCATTATAATGATAAGGAGGTCAAGTAACAAAAAAAACATATATACCTCTTATATTGAAGCTTATGAAAAATATTTTTTTGTTTAGATTGAATGGATGCATATGAAAGTGTCATTCAAATCTCTAGTAGAAAATAATGTTTGCATCCGGTACAAGCATGCATACAAAATAATGCAATAAGTAGAATAAAAAAGTGATATGAAAATCATTGATTACACTATTAATTGTTTTATAGTCAAAATGAATATAGATAAAAGATTCTATCGACAATACAATTAATTATGAGTCCAATAGCTTTGATCCAAATAATAAGACTATTCACAATTATTATTCACTAAAAATGATAGATAAAATAATTTTGATATTTTGAAATAAATTTGAAAAGCAATATATATTACAAAATCTAATAAAACTATTTTAATTTTTTTCTTCATCAGTTCATTTGTTTTTGATAAGGAAAAACAGGGTTTGAAGGGGAAACCCTTTACAACGACGACAAGCTGCAATAAAGACTAAGCAATTAAAACCCGCAGCCCAAAAAACCAAAATACTAACAATAGAAAAAAACCAAAGAAACCCGTCAGCAAACCAACAGCAAAAAACATCAGCACCCTGACTGATCACTTGAGCCAAAGAATCAGCAACAGCTACAACATCAGTTCATTTGTTACCAACTAATAAAACTTAATAATAATGCTAATTAATCTGACCAAAAATTTGTCTCACACCCATATACAGCCTTCTATCTACTGATAAACGAGTTTCAATTATCTGTATACAAGTCTATGCTGCCTGAAATCCATTTTTTAGTGATACAATAGATGCTCACGCAATGTATTTTTAGTGCCAATAATATTTTACTCTCTATATATATAGACAAGGAAGATTAGTGTTATATTTTTATAATAGATACTTTTGTTTCATTCGATCTGCTAGGCCCCTTCATTCACTTGTACGCCAGCTGCTTCTGCTCGCGATCCATATACGTTATTCCCCGGTCCATGGCTAAATGCTATTGCTGCTACTGGTAGATCAACTGCTAAACCAACGACTAGGTCTGATAGTGCTACTGGATAAATAACAGCTTAACCAACTGAATCAAAATACCAACTGCTGCAATGGTATCGGGGACTGGGTCTCGATATGGATCTGGATCTTCCGGGTTATGATTGAAGCAATTAATTTGTTTTTGAAATCAACTAAGAATAAGAGTTTGTGCTCTCTTATGTAATAAATTATCGTTTTATAATATTTTTAAGATTCTTTCTTCTGAAACGGTACTATGAAGTGAAATTACATCCCGTTATATAAATATTTTCATATTTCCACACAAGCTTAATTACAGAAATATATAATACTTTCAAATGACACAGACACAACTGCAACAAACGTTTACTGGAAAGTGGGAAGCAACAGATGAACCGTATCGCTTAACTCATACAAACATACAACCGCATACTGAAAGAAATGAAAGGCACACTAATCTGGGCTAGACTAGATGTTTGTACTGCAGATCTTATGCGACTAAAACAAGAAGTTAAAATGAAGGCGTAGTGCTTAAGCTTTCCCACAGTTTTGAAACAGACAAACGACTTGCACAACCGTTAATAAGAGAAGGGAGATTCCTCCAAGAAGAGAAGCGACTAACCATGGCTTAGAACAGTGGACACGCCTAAATTGAGACCATATAATCCTCAGCCCTTTTCTGCGGTAAGCATTTATACTTCTGGAAGCCGTGTCAATCGGGTCATAACTTGGTATGTCGGTGGCGGGAATAGTAACAGAATTCCAGAGCCGAGCCACGTCCTCGTCGCTTCCAAGTTTGTTGGAGGTGATGCCCTCTTGTCTCAAGCGAGACACGTCCCCACTGGTGTTGACAAGGTCGTTCTTGAGCACCACGTACCTCGTTATTACTTTCTCTGCATCTAACCAGTGCGTCTCCATCACCAAAAGGTTTCTCACTATCACCTCCGATCTGTCGTCTACTGTGAACTTGGGCAGGTACAGTGTTGACTGTTTCTCGTCGAACTCTATGTGGCTGATACCTTTGTGCTCCAATTTCTTGAATTTCACTCCTATCCTATGCAACTCCTGTTAATTTCTACAACCCAGCAACAGATTAATTGCACAATAAATTCACCCCCAAGTCCTTCATCTCAAACTCTCCTGCAAGATTTGAGCACAAATATAGATCCATTACTTTCTGGGATTGGAGTTGTGGCAGAAATATAGATGCGAAGGGATTTTGGATCTTGTACATTCAGATGTGTGCTATGAACTCCTTTGACCCTGTGAGAAATAGGTCATCAACATATAACAAGGGAAGTACTTAATTGATATCTTGAAATAGTGACGGGGCTGCCTGAGATGAAAAAAAAGCATGAGGTGTGCAAGGGTTGTGCTCTTGGGAAATGTGCCAAGACCAGTTTTCCAAGTAGTGACACTAGATCCGAAGGGATTTTGGATCTTGTACATTTAGATGTGTGTGGGCCCATGTCAACAACATCCTTGAATGGATATGAGTATTATGTTACCTTCATTGATGATTTTGTTGATTTTTTGTAGCTCGAAAGGCGAGAGTGTGACCTCTTACTTGTCCAAGCTGACACAGGTCAGGGATGAGCTTGTTGCTGTTGGAGAGACGATTAAAGAAGATGAGTTGGTGCGTATAGCCTTGAATGGTTTTTCAAAGCACTGGGAAGTGTTTGTCATGTGTGTTGTCGGCAGAGATCGGCTACCTGATTGGGCAAGACTTTGGGATGATTTTGTTCAGGAGGAGATCCGTGAAGGTGCTCATCGAGGAGATCAGACGAAGAAGGGTCAAGATGAAGAAAATCTTTCTCTTGCAAGCAAGGGTAAGAAGAAGTCCAATAAAGAGCAATTGGAAGGTTCTTCTTCCAAGAGTGGGAAGAAGAAAGATCTGAGCAAGATTAAATGTTTTTGCTGCCATCAGATGGGTCACTATGCCAGTCAATGTCCGAATAAGAAAAATAAGGACAAGCAGAAAAAGCAATTTGCTGCTACAGCAGAGGTGGAAGAGTTTGCATCATGATTTAAGAATGAGTTTTCACTCATTGCCTGTCTCTCAAGTTCAATTGCCAATAGGGTATGGTATATTGATAGTGGGACTTCTCGCCACATGACGGGAATCAAAGAATGTTTCACCAAGTTGGAGGAGAAGAAGCTGGATTTCTATATTGAGCTCGGAGACAATGCCAAGTACCATGCAACTGGTATTGGCACTGTCAAGTTTCAGAGGGAGTCTGGTAAACCTTTGTTGGTGGAGGATGTGTTGTATGTCCCTGGAATGACAAAGAATTCAATCTTGGTTTCTGCTTTGGAAGACAAGGGTTACATTGTCACCTTTGAGAGGGGAAAAGTCTATCTTCTTTGGACAAGGGAAGTACTTAATTGATATCTTGAAATAGTGATGGGGCTGCCTGAGATGAAGACAAAAAAGCATGAGGTGTGCAAGGGTTGTGCTCTTGAGAAATATGCTAAGACCAGTTTTCCAAGTAGTGACACTAGATCCGAAGGGATTTTGGATCTTGTACATTCAGATGTGTGTGGGCCCATGTCAACAACATCCTTGAATGGATATGAGTATTATGTTACCTTCATTGATGATTTCTCTAGGAAGACGTGGATATATTTCATGAAGGTAACAAATCCATATCCCACCTTTCGAGCTACAAAAAATCAACAACTCCTCTATGGTTGGAACGTGACGGTCATCCTTGTCTGCTTCACCCCACTTGTAATTTTGATAGGACTCCTACAATAACGAGATGACTAACTAGACAAACCAGACAATGAAAACTGGGGCTAGGAGAATGCATAATAAAACAATGAATACGACCACCAGGTTGATTATGCATTTACGTTGCTTCTTATTGTTTCCCACTTCATCGACTGCTGCAGATTTAGATGGGACTGCTTCCTCATCCTCTTGATTGTGATGTTTTTCCTTTTTTCATTATCGACCATGTTTTCACCAAGCAATTGCAAGAGATGAATTTCCTTTTTATATTCCCAGCTTCCAATTTCCTCCCTTACTTCAACTGGAGATAAATTTTTTAGTGCAGGCTCAAACTAGTAATCTTCCAGCTCCCCAAGTCTCTCCTTGATTTCTTTCAACAACCAGAGTGGTAACTTATTTTCCAATTTGAACATATCTTTTGCTATCTCGTTCAATAAAGCGTGGTGATTTTTCCTATTAAGAACATTTTCTGCCAAGGTCTTCTGCCAATTTTCAGCTTTAGGTTGATCTTCTATAGAAAAAATCTTGAGAACTTCTAAGACAAAGCAACCATCTCTTGCCAGGAGCCACAGAATGAACTCAGGGATCGTCTCATCTTTGTTTGGCTTACCATAGCTTTTCTCTATTTTTACCTGCATTTCCTCGCTTTTAAGCTTCTCCACCACCGATATTAAACCGCCATCCTTCAATCTCCCATGAAATTTCTGGACGATGTCAGACTTGTAAGGTTTTAAGCCATATGATGCAAATTGTTTTCTGTGTTGTTCACGAATGAAGCACATCTCTTTAGGATGGAACCATTCACTCATCCTGCCGAAATGCTGAGGGCCAAATGAGATCTCTTTAGGATAGTAGAATGACACTGTGTTTTCATTCTTCAAACACAACGGAATAGGATAAATGCCCTGCTCCTTGAGGTATACGGGCTCAGACTTTAAGCTATCCTCAAACTGCTGTTCAAGGGGGACGGGTTTAAAATTTAAGTTGTCCTCTAACTGATCCCCCAAGGGGATGGGTTCAGACATTAATCCACTCTTGAACTGCTCCTCAATGAGTATAGGCTTAGACTTTAAGCGGTTATTGACGTTGTCTATCCTTATCTTGTTCATCGTGGCAACCTTCTCATCAAGGAATGCGGTTTCATGGCTTAAACTGCCTTCAACGTTAATTATGCATTCCTCCCTATATTCATCGATCTTGGCCAGATATCTTCAACGCAGCTCAGGTGCTTTGCTTCAATTGCAGAGTTTTGAACTTAAAGGCGACCAAAGCGAAGTACCTTTATTGAACGACTGGTAACGAGGAGGTTCCACTAAAAACAAGCGAAGGTCAATTTCAAATTGTAGAATGAGTTTGGACTCTTTCTCTTTTTTTTTTATATGAATATTTAGTATTTAATTTTATATTTGTAGCGTAGGAAAAAGTGTCTCCTTTTCACACTGAGTTTATAAATAATTAATATTAAATTGAGCATAATGTTGTCTTGATTTGGTGTTGTAATGTGTTTTACACATTCACATTAAGTTTAGGGCCCTTTTAAACTAAATGGACCTAATTGTGCCTTATTTGGGGTGTTGTAAAGTGTATCCTAACACTTTCACACAAATTTAGGGCTTTATTAATTAATTGGCCTTATTTATTCCTTAATTGGTCCTATTTTGCACCCACAACCCTTATTGATTGCATCTTTTCGTGGATAATCTTGACACTTATCAAATAACCAATCTTAATTCAATGTTTTGGGTCATGTTTTCTAGATCTGCTAGTCTGTGACTCATACGCCACTTTGGGTGTATTAGTCCCCTAGGTCTTGGGATCTGATTTGAATTTCACATTAAATAAGACACTTCTTGGAGTTTGTGTCCCGTGTTTAAGCCACTGTGACTCATACGCCACAACTGGCGTAAGAGTTCCATTTTAACAAGGCCCATTTTGAATTCAATTCTTAGCGGGATTTTATTCTCCTAGATCTGATGTCATCTTGTAGTGTTGTAATTTTGGGAAACTTGGCATAAACAAATATAAATACAAGGTTATTTCACATAGGTTCATCTTAGAATTTCATAAGCAATCAAGAGAACTTTCACAAGAGTTCACAAGAGCATTCAAGAGTATTTCAAGAGCATTCAAAGATAGATTTGAAGAAGATTCTTACATCAATTCAAGATCCATCATCTCAAAGGAATAAAACATCAAGCATGTTGTTGAGCTAGTGTTGTGATGTAGCATTCAAGATCCAAGTTAAGCATTGTTCCACATCTAATTCAAGATAAAGATCTACATTCTTCATGTAAACCTCATGTTAGATTTTAGATTTACATTTCAAGGCATCATTCAAGGTATTATCATTCATGTTTCATTGTTTCATCATAAGGTTTAATTACCTAAACGGGCTTTGACCAAGGAAAACCCCAATTTCCTAACAAAACAACACTCTTTCTCTCTTTGTGTGATTGTAGGTTTATAGGTTGAAGAAAAAGTGGATTTGAAGCCCTCAAAAGTACCAAAAATAGCAAAGTTGCAAAAGTTGTCATCAAAAGTTTTCAAGGCTCATGGAAACTTAGATCTAGAGTAAGATATCCAGCCTATTTGCATGAAACCAATGGGAAAGTGCTTATTTAATCCATCTTCAGAGGCTTACAATTTTTTGCTTCAAAATTTTGCTCCTGGGATACTTCATGATAAAATGAGACACTTTGCAATAGTATGGGCATATGAGTCCTAGTACACCATTTTGTTGGTCTTCAATAGATCCAGATCAGTCACCAGGAGGTCACAAACCCCACACATAAACCCTATACTGGGACTAAATCGCCAAGCCTAGCGTATGAGTCCTAGTATGCTTTAAAAGTAAAACTTTCATGATTTCAAACCTTGTTCTAAGCTTCTTTAGTTTTCTAGGTGCCCCTCTGTCTTTCTTAGTTCATTCTTCTAATTTTCAATTTCATATTTTGAGTTGCATAGTTAAGTTACATATCATTGTATTTATTTATTTCTAATCCTTTTCTTAGTGGTGAACCCCCTTTTATTCTTTAAGATCACACCCTTAGGACACCTTATTGCATATCTCTTTCCCTCATTTCCATCCCTAGATTGAGATCTCTAAGGTTTCCTTGAATGAAACTTGAAAGAAATTGGTGGAGGAACCCTAATCCCCCTTTAGTTCTATCTCCCAAAATATAAAGCACCAATTTTCTATGTCCTACTAGGGAAGATATCATGGTGGAAGAAAATGAGAACATTGACACATTTCTTTCAAACAATAGTGATGTGACTTCCTTGGATGATGGTGAAAAGATGACACTAGAATCCCCTTCATTGGAAAAATATCAAACCAAAACCGCTGAGGTTATGAATGCACAAGTGTCCATTAGATCCCCATTGATTATTGTCCACCTCCTAAATACCCTGTGGACATCCTAAGAATCCTCTAATTCTTTACCCACCTTCACACATCCTTGAACCACCTAAGAATAATATGTTACAGCGACCGAGTTATAATACCATTGCTCATACATGTAACTTTAGAAACAATCCGCAACCAACATCCCTCCCATTGCCTAACCCTATCCTACTGGTTCTCGTCATTTGTCTCTACATAATGAAAAGGAGTATAATCTTGTTGAAGAACTAAAGAATATTCCTACTAATATATCATTATGGGATCTTATTCAAGCCTCCCCTCATTATCATAACATGATTCAAAGTGCCTTACAACAAGTTCCTACCCCCTAATGTGCAATCAAATGAAGTAGCAACCCAAATTCTAGCTATAACACCAAATAATGTAGACATTACTTTTCATCAACATGAGCTACCTCCCTTGGAAATGAGAAAGAAAAATGACGCCTTCATGATAATAGCCATCTATAATAGGTTGGGAATAAAAATACCCCTTGTTGACAATGGCTCCACCCTTAATGTGTGTAGTGTAACTCTTTTGGATAGACTTGGCTTGGATAAATCAAGAATTGAACCTGATTCCTTATCAATTCAAGGATTTGACAATGTAGGAAAGCAACTACTTGGTGTGATTACTTTTCCTATTATAGTTGGAATGGCTACATTACAAACTACTATTCATGTTATACCTCATGATCTTTCATACAATCTCCTTTTAGGAAGACCATGGATTCATGAGATGCATGCGGTGCCTTCTATCCTTCATCGTATCATGAAATATATCTACAACAACAAAGTATACCAAATTGAAATGGATCCCAATCCTGGAAGTTTCTTACAAGTTGAAAAAGGAATGAGTAGTCCTTTGAACACATTAATTCCAACTTCAAACATAGAACCTATGAAAGAAGAGAAACAAGAGAAAGAAAAAAAAAATATTGAGGAAGTCATGAAGTTATTTGAAGATGATTGGGGTTCTTTGGATTTCATGCCTAGCTTTGATGGGCAACCAAAAATTATAATAAAGAAGCATAAAAAAGGAAAAATGGTAATGTCAACACAAAATTCAGAAGACCCTTCGAAACCATCCACCTCAACCACTTTAGAAGAAGAAGCAAATTATACAATAAGATTTGATGAACTTGATTGTGAACAACTACTGACTCCAAAAGAAATGAAAAAGATTTATGAAAAAGGTTATCAACTTATGAAACAAGTTGGATATACTATAAAAGGATGTGGTGCTAGAGAACAAGTTATATGTTTCCTTATCCATCCTAATACACAAGAAATGACTTATGGTCTTGGTTATTGTCCCTCAAAAGAAATAATCAATCCTTCACTTAATATCAACACTATTACAAAAGATTCCTCTTAGCCAACTTTAACATTAGTTCATCCTAAACTAATAGACACTAGTGGTCTTGATTATTATCCTTTGAAAGACATGAAAGAAACAAATAAATCTTCACCTAATATCAATCCCATCATGTAAAACACTAACGATTTGAGTTTGTTAGAGTTTACACCTTCCTTTAAAGAAGAGTACAAAATGTCAAAATATAAAGAGTCTTGTGTAAGTATGACATCTTGTACTAAGCAAGAGATATCATTTTCGTAAAATAAAGGACAATTTTTTACTTTCGATCAAGAGACTTATCTTGTCGAGACTCCTCCAAGAACACAATAGAAATTTTACTACAAGAATTCATTTTGTGCATATCATATAGCTCATGGTCATTCTATTAATGAATGTAAAGCTTTGAGTAATACAATTCAACATCTTAAGGATTGTGGTGCTCTTCCTTGTGTTGAAGCACCTAGTTCCTCTAATTGATACTAATTTTCAAGTTTGTCATCAATCATCTCAGCTCATCCTTGTCTTGCACTAAGTGGGGGCAAGGGGTTAGGTTAGCCTTGTCCTCATATAATAGTTGTTGTTGTATCTTTTGGCTAGTTGACTGCCTTCCATGTATATAGGAGCAAGCTTGGGATGTGGATGACATGCCTTAAGTTGGCTCGCATGTGACATACTAAGTTTTGGGGGCATCCTCTATGATGTAGTTTCATTTGGAAACATATGACTTGGCATAGCGATTTCCAAATAACCTCTCATGTCTTCTACTTTAAAGAAATTTCTCACAATAATGGTGTTTGCAACCGCTTTAAAGTGGGGGCATACATCGACACTCCTGTTTCACCATATTTTTTTTTAATTCTTGTGATGTGTCCTTTTCTTGGTGGTGTCATTGGGCTTGATATCCTCCAACAACATCATATTTTTTTTATTTTTCCTCTCTTGGATACATTAGGCATGATGTTCCCTAAGAAGAGACCTTACATGAACTAAGAAAAATCCCTTTGAACGTACCTTACACTATTTCACATTTACAATATCTATTATATGGCCAACTTGCGTAACACACTTTGCTTTCCTATGGTGCCATCTTGTTTATTCATGGGTGTCAAGCATATGAAGCTTTCCTTTCCTCATGGATTTTTCTATTCGTATTGTGTGGTGCCTTATCAAATTTATCAGGAGATAAATCTTTGGTAAGGTTGTACATATGGGAGCTAAACTTAGGCGTAACTTTCCCATAGCAACTTATTTGTTTGTGTAAGTGCATACCGGCCACGTGCGTATGTGTCTCATTGGGGGCTCACCTAGTGGATGGATTGAGGTTCCACTAGCCCTTGTGATTGTGCATTGGTTTGCATAGTGGACACCATGTTCCACTTTTAAATGTTCAAGTGGACAAACAACTTAGATCTGATCTACAGTGTACGTCCACAAATGATTGAGGCTTGATCCAAATCTTTTTATTTTTTTTATTTTTTTAATTTTTCTTTCTTTTATTCATTGACATTGTATGTTTTTGTATCTTGATGCTACATACTGTACACCTTATGTGTATCCATTTGTGCTTATGTTGGTTTGACGTAGGATCTTGGATCCTAGGGGCTTGACCACCCCTTTGATCTTTGTCTTTCCATACCATCCACATTGGTACACATGGACTCCTCTTGAATGTCTACTTTAGTGTGAGTTTGAAGCAAGTTCCTCCTCTTACTAAAGTGGGGGCTAAATGTAGTGTAGGAAAAAGTATCCCTTTCTCACACTTAATTTGGGAATACTTAATATTAAACTGAGCATAATGTTGCCTTGATTTGGTGTTGTAATGTGTTTTACACATTCACATTAATTCTAGGGACCTTTTAAAATAAATAGACCTAATTGTGCCTTATTTAGGGTGTTGTAAAGTGTATCATAACACTTTCACACTAATCTAGGGCTTTATTAATTAATTGGCCTTATTTATGCCTTAATTGGTCCTATTTTGTAGCCACAAGCCTTATTAATTGCATCTTTTTGTGGAAAATCTTGACACTTATCGCAATGTTTTGGGTCTTCTATTCTAGATCTAGTGATTTGGGACTCATACACCACCTTGGGCATATGAGTCCCACCTAGGTCTTGGGAACTGATTTTGAATTTCACATTAAATAAGAGACTTTTTTGAGTTTGTGTCTTATGTTTATAACACTGGGACTCATACACCACAACTGGTGTATGAGTCCCATTTTAACTAGGACCCATTTTGAATTTAATTCTTGGTGGGATTTTATTCTCCTAGACTTGACGTCGGCTTATAACATTGTAATTTTGAGAAATTTGGCATAAACAAGTATAAATACAAGGTTATTTCACATAGTTTCATCTTAGAATTTCATAAACAATCAAAAGCACTTTCACAAGAGTTCACAAGAGAATTCAAGAATATTCAAGAGCATTCAAAGGAAAATTTGAAGAAGATTCTCGCAGCAACTCAAGATCCATCATCTCAAAGGCATAAATCATCAAGCATGTTGTTGAGCTAGTGTTGTGATGTAGCATTCAAGATCCAAGTTAAGAATTGTTCCACATCTAATTCAAGATGAAGATCTACATTCTTCATGACCAATTCATGTTAGATTGCATATTTACATTTCAAGACATCATTCAAGGTGTCATTGTTCATGTTTCATTGTTTCATCATAAGGTTTAATTACCTAAATAGGATTTGTCCAAGGAAAACCCCAATTTCCTATCGAAACAACATTTTCTCTCTCTCTCTCTCTCTCTCTCTCTCTCTCTTTGTGTGATTCTAGGTTTATAGGTTGAAGAAAAAGTGGATTTGAAGCCCTCAAAAGAACCAAAGTTGCAATGTTGCAAAAGTTGTCAAGGATCACATAAACTTAGATCTAGAGCTATATATCCAACCTATTTTCATGAAACTAGTGGGAAAGTGCTTATTTAATCCATCATCAAAGGCTTACAAAATTTCACTTCAAAATTATTCTCCTGGGACACTTCATGATAAAACGAGACACTTTGCAACAATTTGGGCGTATGAGTCCCAGTACACTATTTTTTTTCAGTCTTCAATAGATCCAGATTAGTCACCAAGAGGTTGTAGACCCTTCCCAGAAACCCTATACTGGAACTAAATCTCCCAGCCTAGCATATGAGTCCCAATATGCTTTAAAAGTTAGATTTTTAGGATTTTAGACCTTGTTCTAAGTTTCTTTAGTTTTCTAGGTGCTCCTCTATCCTTTCTTTGTTCATTCTTCTAATTTTTAGTTTCATATTTTGAGTTGCATAGTCAGGTTTACATATAATTGCATTTAATTCTTTCCAAGCCTTTTCTTGGTGGTGAACCCCCTTTTAGTCTTTAATCACACCCTTAGGACACCTTATTACAGATCTCTATCCCTCATGTCCATCCCTAGATTGAGATCTCTAAGGTTTCCTTCAATGAAACTTGAAGGAAATTGGTGGAGGAAATCTAATGCCCCTTTAGTTTTATCTCCCAAAACATAGAGTGCCAATTTTCTATGTTTAAATATTAATATAAAATAAAATAGTATTTGATATTTATAAAAAAAGGAGTGGTAAATGGCACATTCATGAGTCTAATTAGAGATCCAAATTCCAATACAAAAGGAGTCAATTTAAAAAACAAAATTAAGTTGTGGCTATGTTAGGCGAAGGAGGAGGGTCTTGATCATTGATGAGCCCAAAATATGCTCACAATTTGGATATCTTGGTGTACTTTTACTACCCTCACTTTTGTTGTTCATGGTTGTTTAACTCTTTAAGAAACCTTTTATTAGGGGATATCCTATAGCAATACACTTTCATGTTCCTGCAGCCTATCATGTTGACATGTCTATATTTATTACCCCGTTTGACTCCCCAAATGACTAGTATAACGCATGTAGTTTTTGAATGATGAAATAGATTTAAATATGTGATTAATGAATGTATATTGTGTATGTGCCATGCACCTTTTATTTTGCATCTGTTACCTTGTGTTTCGTAGGTTGTTGAAGAAAGTATGATTGAGTCAAGCGCAACCGATCTCGGCCTTGCAGTAAAGTCCATTTCCTGCACAACTTCGAGGAAGCTCTGGCGAAGACTCTTTGACCGAAACTGTTGGGAAGGATTTTAAATGTCAGTCAATTTGGAAAGAGTGGAGTGCTAGATTCTCTCTGGATCGGGTTGAACTGATAAACTCATTTATGAAGTCTGTTCCTCGATTTCGGGATACATTTTACATCCACTTCTTTCTCTGTTAGGGATAGTTAGTTAGTTGTTTTCTTGATTTAAATAAGTTCTCCTCCTATGCGAGTGAACAAGGATAGAAAGATAGAAAGGATATCATGTAAGAGTTAGTGTGATAATAAAAGTAGAATTTGTATGACAAGATACAGAGTTTTTTGTTAGTTTTCATATGAACAGAACAATGTATACCATTCTGAGTTTATGAATAAAGTTTGATGAAGTTTTGAGTGAACAGTACTTGCATAATTAGTTGATGCTTGCTAAGGGGGCCCACATAGTAAGTATATGTAGTTAGTTAGTTAGCTGTTCATTTTCTATTGATCATAAGTTAGATTTCATCTTTGAAGTTTATGTGCAAACTCAGTCTTATATTGTTCCTGCAGCATTGGGAATCCATCCCTGTGTCTGTTCCTGCAGCATAAGGCCAGTTCATAGTTTGCTTCTCAGTCGTAGCTATTATGATTTCTGCTTTGGTTAAATTATGGTTGAGTTTAGAGAACTTTGCATTACCTTCCTGTAATGTAGGTAGAATTCTTTCCAAGTATTTATTTCTATTAAGTTGTGACTGAAACTAGTTCTTATTGCACATATAGTGCTGGTCCATTTAAAGTATACGTTCCTTGGTTTGACAAGTAAATGAACGACCATGAAGAGATATTAGTCGCCTACTAGAATGTCCAATTCCCAGGATAGGTTTTGCCATGATTTTCATATCCTTTTGTGGGCGTGACCATTTTTGGCGCAGTTGCCGGGGATGGTGTCAAGCTAAGAACTTGTCAGAAGTCATTTTTAGCATTAGTTTAATTTGTTAATCAAGAATTTTCAAAATCCTTCAAATCACCATTCATTCTATTGCATGCATAGAAGAAGAGACGCGCTAGGAAGGTTCCTCCCTAAAAACCTATTTGTTGAATTTCCATTTGACCCAGTTGACGAAGAACCTAAGGAAAATCCATTTTCTCTGATACTTCAGCAAGAAAATATGGCACGTAATCCACCTAATCCACCTCCTGCTTTTGAGTTTCCCATTGTTGCCTAGCAAGATACTGATAACCTTAAAAATATTCCTCTTCATTACTTCCCAAGTTCTATGGCCTAGTTACGGAGGACCCAAAAACTTTCCTATTTGAGTTTGATATCCTCTGTCGCAGTTATGACTACACTTCAGATGCTCACAAACTAAAATTGTTTCTTGCTACCTTGAAGGAGGGAGCTCTCAGATGGTTCATGAGTTTGGGAAGGGGTGTTGTTGATAGTTGGGAAGTCATGCAAACAAAATTTCTTGAGAAATACAAGGAATATTGTAAGAGTGGTAGTAAAGGTGATGATATATTCATAATTCAACAGAAGGAGGATGAAAGTCTAGAGGATTATATCTCAAGATTCTTGTTTTCCCTGAAAAAGAATTCAAACCATACTCTCAACAAACAATCTCAGAAACTACTTTTTCTAAGGGGAATCAGTGATACCTATATAGACGCCCTAGACCTGATGGGAGGAGGCAATATAACCCAAGCATCTTGGGATGATATCAAGTAGATATATCTCAATTACTCCCGAGCAAATGTGAAGAAGGGTAGAGGTCATCAAGCTACAGTGGGAAAGTCTTCTTCCAGTGGAGTTTCCCAGATGGAGATCACAAATTTGCTGTCTGATTTCAAGCAGGATATCATAAACAACATGGCTACATAGTTGGATACCATGCAAGCTCGTAAGAAACATGTAGAGGCCGAGGCAATCCTAGCTAAGTTATGTCCACATTGTAGATAGAAGAAACATGACTACAGATGCAAGATGGTGGCCAACATGGAGGATAAACAGTTACCTACTAGTTTTAAAATGATAGAAGGTGATGATGACCATGTTTTCTTTGTTGCACAAAGGAGACCATGGGCTCCAAGACAAGGTATGCCTCAAGATCTTTTGACTTTTGGTAATCCTTACTCTAATTATAATAACCAATGACAACCTACATATGGCCCATCTCCACCTTGGAATACTCCTCAACCATACTAGCCTAACTATCAGAGCACTCAATGGAAACCCCCTCAAGGAGGTTGGCAGCAACCACAAGCACAATGGACTCCATCTCCAGGTAACTGGCAGCAGAACCCTCAATGGAGAGGCTCTCAGCAATGGCATAACCAACCCCCTGGATTCTTGCAGTCTTAGCAGCCACAACCTCCGGCCCTTATGCCTCCTCCTGCAACACCTACAAAAAATACTGGCCCTCCAAAAAAAATGCCTATGCCTGCTCAACCATTGCCAAATCCTAATAATAAGCAGCAGCAACAATAGCAACCTATGCATTCTGCAAAAGCCAACCAGTACCTAGCTTATGCCCTGAATATCAATAATATCCATCTCAGGTCTGGAACCACTCTCCCTGCTCCACAACCACCTGTAATTACAGAGATTCCCGACTCTGCCACTGAACAACCTATTGATTATGCATAAGATATTCTTGTATTAGCTACTGCCTCTAAGGAACCTATCTTGCAGCCTCAGACTACACCACCTTTTCCTCAGAGATCGCAAATGACTACACCCAAGATCATTGAAGAGCCTACCTTTGATATTCTAGAGCAGTTAAAGAATGTACAAGTTCAAATTCCTCTTTTTCAAGCTATTAAAGATGTTTCAATCTATGGAAAAACTATTAAAGAAGCTTGTTTAAAGAAACAAGGAAGAAAGAAAAAGGATCCCCAAACTATCCATGTTCTAGGACAGTTAGTCAATATTATGTTGGGGAAGATTGTCATTCCAAAATATACTGATCCTGGAAGTCTTGTAGTAAGAATAAATATCAATGGTCAGGTAGTAAGAAATGTTTTGGTTGACTTTGGTGTAGCCATTAATGTGATAACTAAGCACACTATGGAGTGTTTGAATATCCCAAACATTTGGTCTACATCAACTGTCCTGTAGCTTGCTGATAGTTCCACGGTTACACCTAATGGAGTGATAGAAGATGTCATTGCTACTGATTTCACCATATTGTCCACTAAGGTAACCTTAGGAGGATATCCTATTATCCTAGGCAGACCCTGGTTAGCTATAGCTGATGCCCTTATAGGATGCCGTTCAGGAGACATGACAATTTCTAATGGTCAGTCAAGAAAGAAATTGGCTTTATACCCACCTGCACAACCTCTTCCAGATTTGTCTCAACCAATTTGGCCAGATCTAGTAGACGAAACTGAAGAAGTCAATTCATTAGCTCAGTTAATGATGCTACAAACTGATCCATTTTCCCAACTTTAGAGTGAAGATAACCTACTTCTACACATTTTGCAGTTTAGTTCTGGTTTGAATAACCCATCTATTTTGGACAGCTGTTCTCAACAATGTTTCCTGCAACAACTGAATCCTGAGATCCATCATGATTTGCTATTATATGAAATACAGGCACCACCTTTATCAGCAACCTCAATAAGTGATCTCACCAAACAGATAGAAGTATCTCCAGGCCGCTGTCTGCATATTAATAATAAGTTGCCTCCGTCTCAACAAACTTCCCTAGCCACAATGCTGCAAGCCCACCATAGAGCTTTTGCATGGGACTATGGGGATATGAAGGGTTTAAACCCAAAACATTGTACACATCGCATATATATTAACAGTGACTTCAGACCTATCAGGCAGCCTCAAAGAAGGATTGGTCCAGCTTTGAGAGAAATTGTTAAAGAAGAATTATAGAAAATGTTAACAACTGGCTTTATCTACCCTACCTCTGATAGTTAGTGGGTTTCCCCATTGGTCATTGTTCCTAAGAAAGGAGGAAAATGGAGGGTATGTGTAGATTACAGAGAGCTCAACTTGGCAACAAAGAAAGATTACTTCCCTCTTCTATTCATTGATCAAGTTCTAGATAATTTAGCTTGGAAAAAGTACTTCTCATTTTTAGATGGCTTCAGTGGGTACAATCAAATCAAGATTGCTCCTGAGGATCAAGAAAAGACTACTTTTACATGCCCTTGGGGAATGTTTGCCTATTTAGTTTTTCCTTTTGGTCTCTGTAATGCTCCTGCAACTTTCCAGAGGGCAGTCATAAGTATCTTCTCAAACATCTCATATGATTGCATGGAAATATACATGGATGACTTTACTATTTATGGTACGACATTTGAGGAAGCTCAAGCCAATTTGGAGAAATTACTACAAAGATGTGAAGATCATAACCTATCGCTAAATAGTCAAAAGTGCTTCATGATGATGCAGGAGGGAATAGTGCTTGGTCACTATATTTCTGCTACAGGAATTTAGGTTGATCCTGCTAAGATTGAGGTCATCTCTAAGTTACCCTCTCTTGCTAAGAAAAAGGAGGTACAAATATTTCTAGGTTACGCTGGATACTACAGAATATTCATTAAGGACTTCAGCCAAACAACAGGCCCCTTATACAGTCTACTGAAGAAAGATGCAGATTTTTCTTGGATAGAGGAATGTGAAAAAAAATTTCTTGACTTGAAAGTTGCCCTTACCCAAGCACCTATTCTGAAAGGACTTGATTGGTCACTTCCATTTCATATTCATACTGATGCATCAGATTATGCAATTGGAGCAGTGTTAGGGCAGAAGGATGGTTCAATAGAACATGCACTCTACTACATAAGCAAAAATCTGCAAGGGGCTGAATTAAACTACACTGTTACAAAAAAAGAAATGTTGGCAATCATCTACGCCCTCAATAAATTCAGGCATTATATCACTGGTTATCAGATATTTGTCCACATTGATCATGCAGCAATCCAATATCTCATGAACAAAGCCTCAATATCCGAGAGACTGGCAAGATGGCTATTGCTATTGTAGGAATTTGACATTACAATTGTGGACAAGCCAGGTAAAGCCAACGTAGTTGCTGATTTCCTTTCTAGAATTCAAAGGCAAGATGACTCTGCACTTATTGAAGACTCCTTTCCTGATGAGCACCTGTTTGCAATCAAGGTTATTCACCCATAGTATGCTGATATAGAAAATTATCTGGCAACAGGAAGAACTCCTCCTCAATTCTCCCTTAAGGAAAATAGATTATTGGTAGAGAAAAGCTTTAACTTTTCTTGGATTGCAGATTGCATGTTTTATACATGGCCAGATCACGTTATGAGGAGATGCGTACAAGAGGAGGACACTCATGATATACTGTATGCAAGCCATGATGAGCCATGTGGTGGACATTTTGCTGCCAAAAGGACAGCGATGGAAATTTTAAATACCGGTTACTATTGGCCAACTTTGCATAGAGACGCAACCAAATATACCAGGAGATGTGATAGATGCCAATGGATGGGAAGACCAACTCAATTTGATGAGATGCCTCTATTTCCACAAGTTGTAGTTACACCCTTCGACAAATGGGGATTGGATTTTGTGGGACCAATTGATCCACCTTCCAATGGTAAGTCCTACATCCTTGTATGCATAGATTATGTCACAAAATGGGTAGAGGCTAAACCTATGAAACATGCTAGGCATAATAAAGTGGTTGAATTCCTCTATGAGGAAATATTTACTAGGTTTGGTGTTCCTAGGGAGATAGTGACATATCAAGGAGCACAATTTACTTCTACACTTATCACAACTTTAGTCAATGAATACAATATACAGAACAAGAAATCAACTCCTTATCACCCCCAGGCCAATGGCTAGGTTGAGGTCACCAATAGGGATATAGAGGCCATTTTGACTAAAACTGTCGATTTGCATAGGAAGGACTGGGCCACAAGGTTACTAGAAGCTATATGGGCCTACCGTACTGCCTGGAAGACTACTACAGGATACACCTTTTGAGATGGTGTATGGTAAAATAGCTGTGATGCCAATAGAATTTGAACATAAGAATCTAAGAACATTAGAGATGGACATGGATTTAACAAATGCACAAAAGGACAGAATCATGCAGCTCAATGCTTTGGATGAGCTTTGAAAGAATGCCTTGCAGCACACTGAGATAATACAGAATCAGAGAATAAGGTGGTATGATAAATACATCAAGGAAAATAAATTCAAAGTAGGAGATTGGGCTTTGCTTTATGACTCATGATATAAGGACAGTCCAGGCAAATTGCAAACTAGATGGTTGGGCCTATATGAAATTGAGAATGTATTTGCTAATGGTGCAGTTCAACTTGTTACAATTGATCCTGTTAGATTCAAGCTGTTAGTTAATGGACACCGCCTCCGGCTGTACCATAAAATAGTCTCAAAAGAAGAATTCATGCAGTAGTTCGTTCAAGATCCTGCCACTAATCTTCCTGCAGCCAAAGGCTTTAGCCTTTCTCCTGCAGCTTCACCGTAATTTTGTAATGCATGCTCATAATAAAGGTTTCCTTTTTAAGGAAACCCCTTTTTCTTCATTTCCACTTGTCGCCACATCTCACTTCTTTATCTTCCATTCCATCCATTCATCTCGTCCGCCCATGTCACCCATCCACCTCATTCATCCGCACCATAATTATGATCTCATTCCCAACTGTCACCTCATGCCAAAGCCGTCATCTTTTTCAACACGTACAAGCATTTATTGAAAGGTACACAATATCTTTTGTTATTGCATCATTGATTTATTTCATTTTATTCATTTACTACTATGTCTGTATCAGTCATTATTACCTGATCTCCTCCTATTCTTTAGTACATGTGAGGACACATGTCATACTCTAAGTAGGGGGCAGGATAATCCACTTTTTAAACCTATCCTTTTGCCGCTGCCACAACTGCTCAGATAATCTTTCTTTATTATTTTCTGGTACTTTCCAAATATGATCGCATGTCTTTTTCATTGCATGTTTTTCATTGTAAATTACAATTAAAACTATTTGCTAAAGAAGTTCATTTTTGGAAAAGAAGAGAAAAGTGACGGCAGGATAGAAAAGAGCCAGAACAGAAAGAGAAATTTTTGGATTTTCAGAAAAGAGTTAAGTTCAGCTAAGGAAAAACTGTGAACATGGGTGGTCAGCTAGTAAGACATGAGCCTGTAGCTCATGAGTTATTAATGCAAAATTCTCAAATAGTCCAGGCATTCAGCCTCTGTGGATGGTTGAATTACTTTTTGAGTTTAGATGCTTTCAATGAGGCTGCAGGCAAATTTTTAAGCACCCTTTCTAAAGGGGAGACTACAGTATGGGGTCTAACAGTTGCTATAACTGAAGAAAGAATTGCAGAGGTAACTGGGCTTCCAACCGTTGGAGAAAATTTTTCTTCGGATGCTGTCTCTGCAAGGGAAAAATTTACAATACCCACTGATGGACCATTGGAAGTCTCTAAGCAGGGATGCAAGCGAGTGTCGTTGCCTCCTCCATATCCAGAATACACTGCTTACAAAATCAAGTATTTAACATGTGAAGGCCGTTTTTCTTACCTGCATTCTTACCATTTTAAATTGCTGAGTCACATGAGAAATGGGTTAGATGTTAATGTTCTAAAATTTTTGTTAAAATTTATGGAACAATGTGCCAACGGAACCCAACAGGGGAAAGATAACTCTATTTCCCACCATGGCCTTATAAAACTATTGATTGCACGCTCTTTGAGAGATGTATCACCTCTTTCTTGGAAACAATTTGTTGCCCAAAAGAGCCTGCAACTTCCAGAACCCCCTAGGGCACTTACCCCACAGCCTTAGAAAAAGAAAGAAGAAATAGCATCTACCAGTAGAAGAACAGGACAAGGGTCATCTACTCCTGCAGCACCTGGTCCTGCAGCTCACACACCAGAGTCCTCTGCTTGGGTGCAAACTAGGTCTGCCAGTAGGAGAGAAAAAGTTAAAACAAAGGCAGGAGAGTCATCTGGGGCTGAACAAACCCCAAAATCTGACCCTCGTTCTCAGAAAAGGCAATGCTCTTCTCCTGCAACATCTTCCCCTGTAGCAATTTCTCCTACAGCAACACCTGTTGCCATCACCAGTTCACCATCATCCTCTGATAAGGCAGAACCCTCTAGGCAGTCCAGAAAGAGGAAGGCGACGAGAGCACCTCCTGTAGCTGCAACATTGCCAAGAAGAGTTTCCACAAGGAAACAATGTAAAGCCTCCCTTGCTTCACCTCAACCTGAGGTTATTATAATTTCAGAAGAATATGTAGAGTCTGAATATGATGTTTCTCAGAATGTGTCTGAGAGTGCTGCACAAAGTTCATTTGTTCCTGAAGAAGAACAAATAGAGACAAGGGAAGTTGAGCATAATGAAAGGGGGTACCAAGTCTCGATGACTTGGCTGCTGCGGTTATGCAGATTTCAGAGGAAGCACAATATTCTCCACTACAGCAACAGGAATTCATCCTACAGCAAGAGGAGGAACATACTGAACAATTGGAAGTGGCCAATGAAGCTACATTTCCCCTACAACTTGTCAAGCCATTGTTGTCTACAAAAAGACATTTTTGATTGAATTCTTGGAATATTTCAAAGCTACATGGAGACCGGTTACATTGCAAACCCCGAGTTTCCACCACCTAGCCAAGACTGAAATGCAATAAAGTCTTTGGGAGGAACAAAAGAAGAAACTGAAAAAGGAAATTGAAAGGTAGAAATGAGAAATTCAGGAGTTAAAGGAGAAAATGGATGAAATGCTGAAGATAATTGGTCAGATTATGGAATGAAAACCACCACTCAGAGTTTATGCTCTGTGCCTCAAGGAACAATTCTTGTGGTTCCAACTAATGAGAATTTCCAGAAATCTAGATCCTATTATTCACACTGCTAAAGAATTCTACGATGCATACCAGGAAGCTCCTAATTGGCTAAGGAATTCTTTGTGCAAATTTTATTTATATGGATTTATAATTCCATTTGAAACATAGTGGAATCCCCTTCTGTACATTGGTGACATCCATTTGAGATCACTTATGTCTTGGGCGGAAAACGAAGCAAATTATGGCAGGCAATGGGAAGCATATGAAGAAGCCGAAAGGAATGAGCCTGTTCCATTGTGCCCTAAGAGTTCAGACCCCCATATAATGTTGAAAACCTAGCTTACTATGGCATATGGCTTTAATAATGATACAACCAGGATGAAAATATTTGATCTCAGAAAATAGGTATATGATGAGTTTTAGGAACAAACATACTCATTTTGGAAGCTGTCATACTCCAGGATTGAGAAGAGGTGGGAGAGATTAACTGTTGGGTTAAGAAGGTTTGAGCCTCACAGTCCCCTGAATTTTACGGAAGCTCTCAAAAGATCAAGCAGATACATACAGTTGGGCCTTCAAAAGAGGTTTGAATTGTGGTTGCCATTGACATTTAGACCTCCTATGCTAATGTGGCCCCTTTATCCTTACCAAGCTACAAATATTAATGAAGATACAAAAGCTCGTAGGTATGAAAGGTGGCAGAGTTTCAGAGGTTTTTATTACAAATTTGGAACTCCATTTTAGAGTCATGCCACAACCACTGATTTCAGAGAGACCACCAGAAAGTTTAATGCTGGAGGACCAACATTGGGTTAAGTAGGGGGCAAATGATGAGCCCAAAATATGCTCACAATTTGGATATCTTGGTGTACTTTTACTACCCTCACTTTTGTTGTTCATGGTTGTTTAACTCTTTAAGAAACCTTTTATTGGGGGATATCCTGTAGCAATACACTTTTATGTTCCTGCAGCCTATCATGTTGACATGTCTATATTTATTACCCCGTTTGAATCCCCAAATGACTGGTATAATGCATGTAGTTTTTGAATGATGAAATAGATTTAAATATGTGATTAATGAATGGATATTGTGTATGTGCCATGCGCCTTTTCTTTCGCATCTGTTACCTTGTGTTTCACAGGTTGTTGAAGAAAGTATGATTGAGTCAAGCGCAGTCGATCTCGGCCTTGCAGTAAAGTCCATTTCCTGCATGACTTTGAGAAAGCTCTGGCAAAGACTCTTTGATTGAAACTATTGGGAAGGATTTTAAATGTCAGTCAATCTGGAAGGAGTGGAGTGCTAGATTCTCTCTGGATTAGGTTGAACAGATAAACTCATTTATGAAGTTTGGTCCTCGATTTCAGGATACATTTTACATCCACGTCTTTCTCTGTTAGGGATAGTTAGTTTGTTGTTTTCCTGATTTAAATAAGTGCTCCTCTTGTGCGAGTGAGCAAGCATAGAAAGATAGAAAGGATATCATGTAAGAGTTAGTGTGATAATAAAAGTAGAATCTGTATGACAAGAGACAGAGTTTGTTGTTTGTTTTCATTTGAATAGAACAATGTATACCATTCTGAGTTTATGAATAAAGTTTGATGAAGTTCTGAGTTTAGTACTTGCATAATTAGTTGATGCTTGCTAAGGGGGCCCACTTAGTAAGTATCTGTAGTTAGTTAGTTAGCTATTCATTTTCTGTTGATCATAAGTTAGATTTCATCTTTGAAGTTTCTGTGCAAACTCAGTCTTATATTGTTCCTGCAGCATCAGGAATCCATCCTTGTGTCTGTTCCTGCAGCATAAGGCCAATTCATAGTTTTCTTCTCAGTCGTAGCTGTTATGATTTCTGCTTTGGTTAAATTATGGTTGAGTTTAGAGAACTTTGTATTACCTTCCTGTAACGTAGGTAGAATTATTTCCAAGTATTTGTTTCTGTTAAGTTGTGACTGAAACTAGTTCTTAGTGTACATATAGTGCTGCTCCATTTAAAGTATACATTCCCTGGTTTGACAAGTAAATGAACGACCATGAAGAGATATTAGTCGCCTGTTGGAATGTCCAATTCCCAAGATAGGTTTTGCCATGATTTTCATATCCTTTTGTGGGTGTGACCAATCATCAGGGTTTCCCTAAACATTATTAGAGGCGGAGTCATGAATTGGATCCCAACCAACAAGTGAGACAACATCTTCATCATTTTCCTTGAAAAGTTGTTGAGTGTAAACTAGAGAGATGACAAGTGACACAAGGAGTTTGTTAGTATTCGACCAACCAAAGTCTTTCTTAGGAGATGGCAGATGGGAAGGTTGAGGCCATGATCCTCCTTGGGATTTTAAGAAACATGACCACAAGAGTAAGATCCATGATCTTCATGGCTATCCTACATGAAGAGTGACTACATCCATGTTGAAACACGTGAAGCAATATGGAGTCAGGAGGAAGACAAACAATAGCACAAGGGAATTACCCTAATGGTTCAATAGCTCCCGAAGATGCATAATTTTAAGTGTAACCTTACTGGCCCTTGCACCTAAAATTACATAAGAACATTAGACCAAATAATATCTTTAGTATACAAACAAAAATATTTATCAATAATTCTATGAGAAAGGAGAGCAACACTCCTATCTTTCCATATACTAAAGAGAATTTTAACCCTAAAATTCTTATTTTCACAAAAATAATTTTGTGACTATGACCGTATGCCAACTCCACTTTATAACTATTTACTTGCTCAAGTTTGGGCATATGATCTTACTTTCACAATGAATTAGCAATTGGATTCAAATGTTAACTAACTAGGCATGTAACTTGTTAAATGATATAAAATGTATGCAATTTTTCAGATATATTATTTATAGGATAAAAATTAGTAAAATAATTCTTATTGTAAAGTAGTTAAAAGTAATTCAAATTAAAAATCATTTATCATTGGTAAAATTCACTTTTCTAAAATTTATTAGAATAAAATTATGCCATGCTTAAAATTTTGAATTTGTTGTCATTGTTGATTATGACATGAATGTATCTTAGAGTGGCTCTTGGGATTGGAATACATTTTTGATAAAATTTACCTATAATTTCTTATAGAAATATATATAGTCCTTATCCTAAACTAGCATTAACATAATTAACATTAAAATATATGTAAACTATCTAGAATTGCTCAAATAAATCCTACACTTGATGGTGTACATGTACACTCTAAACTCTTCTAAATGAATCTACATATTTACAATATTAAGTAATTTGATCTCCTTTAGTGAATTCTAGTTCATTGAATATTTTGGAAAGAAATTGACTTCATTAATTATTATTTTTTTGTGGGAATGAAGTGAATTTTTTATTAAATATTTAACCTTTGAAGAGTGCGATGTTTAAGTAGAGTGTATAGAGATTGGAAATCTTGTGCATCAAACCTCTCTATATAGTCTATTATGTTTGTATCATGATTGACTAAATAAAACAAATATCCTAAAAGAATAACATTTTAATCTTGAAGTCGTCTGCAACCTATCATGCCTTGAAGATGGCTCATTCTAAAGGCTATAGAAAGGTGTGGCTTGAGGGAGAGTCATTAAATATTATCAATAATATAAAGAATTCTTTTGGCCCCTCTTGAAGTGTTGAATCCCTTATTATGGATGCCATTGAAATTCTATTTATTCTTTTGATGAATTTTATATTTCTCATATTGCTAGGGAAGGTAATGGTCTTGCACATGTCTTTGCTAACTTTGGGGTTAGCGTCTCTAGGGTTTGGGATGTCAATGATGCCCTTCCCATTGAGGCTATTGCTTGTCTTAATCATGAGTATAAAAAATGCTAAGAACTTTGGATGGTGGCTTCATGATGATCTATGCTCACATGACCCTGTTCACGTGGCATATTATTGTTTGGAGTGATGGTGAGTTGGATCGTGCTTTGGCTTATGGTAATTTGAATCTCCATATAGGGTGGCCTTCAAGGTTAATTATGACCCTTTGCCACCATGCCATTGTCACACATATTGTGGGTATTTCTTGGCCTATGTTCTCAAGGTTTCTCTTAATTGTCTGTAAAGTTATCAAGCTCTTGGGATTTTCTAAGTTTGTGATCATGGGAGGTGATAGAAATAGGGAAAAGCCTTTCTCTCATGACACCATGAAAACCAAGTATGAGGTGTGGAAAAGGATGCAAAGGGGTGGGCTTACACCTTGGAGTGTCTCCATGGGAATGATTCACAGGTTATGACTTCATTTGTCAAGGGATGGAATAACATGGCTCTAAAGTGGGGAGGAACTGAATTTGATATCAATGAGGATTTCATAACAAATACTACTAGTCTTTCCACAGAGGGCAGAAAGGTGTATAGAGATAAGAAGGAATCTAAAGCTGCATTATAGATTTTATTCAAAGGAGATGAAGAACAAAAGCTCAAGTAGGCTAAGAGTGGTGGCTACAAATACAGTTCTATCAAAGCTTTGTGGGATGATGTTGTTAAGGAATTGATGAGGTACATTACCTTAAAAGGTCAGTTCTTTTCTATTAATGTGTATCACTTTGTTCTTTTAAATCATTTTCTTCATAAGAAGAAAATTTCCTTTCCTTTCTATCTTTTGGCTTCTTTGGAGTATGGTCTTAGGGATAACAAAAGAAACCATACGAATCTTGTGCTACATGTTGGGTTAATTATGCTCATAACAGATTATTCAAAGGAATTTGAGGTTCCTAAGTAGCCTGTTATGGATCCTAAGGGTAAGCAAAATAAGTCAGCCTTAGAATATGAAACTGTGTTGGAGGAGGAACTAGTGAGTCCAAAAGCGAAAAAGAAGAAAGTGGTTTTGGAGGAGGAATCTGAGTCCAAAGAGGATGAGAATTATGTTCCTAATTCTCAGGACTCTATGGAAGTGTATTTGCAACCTCTGTTTTGGGTAAGAGTGGGAAAGGTCACTTTGTTCCTGACTCGAAGGATTATGAGACTTGTAGTGAGGATAGGGTTGGTGAAAGACCTCGATGCTACTGAGGAGGTGTCTCCTACGCCCCTTGCTTTGAAATTTGAGAGAAAGAAGGATTTTAAGGAGGGTAGCCATAAGAAGTTGGCTATGAGGCCCACTAGCCTTGTGTAGGAGGAGCATGTTGTTTCTTCTCCCAAGATTGGTGGCGGGTAGGTTGCTAAGGATTCCCCTGCTGAGGATATGGATAAGAAGATTAGAAGGAGGTCGGTTGCTAAGGACATTGTTAGCTCTCTTCGTAAAATTAAAATGTTAGTGGCTAGGGCTAAAGGTAAGGAGGTTTGTGAGAGCTAGGATAAGAATAGTGTTTCTGAGGAGGGCGATGAGAAGGCTAGGGATGCGTTTAACATTGAACAGGAGGAGTTACTTAACATTTTGGGTTTGGCTAAGGAGGGTACTATTTCCCTTTTCAGATTGTTCAAATTGGTTTTTCATGAGCTCAATGTTACCAATGTGAGGGTTCGGGGAGCTATGAGCAAAGTTGGGGAATCTTCATAGTCTTCTATATAGACTCAAGTTGACGAGCTGTATGATTCCTTAAAGATTGTTGCTAAGGAGATGCTGAAGATGAAGCAAATTTTTGAACAAAGAATTGTGACTTTGGAAGAGCAGATGGAAAGGGTTAGCATGAAGCTAGTTTAAGTTACTAGATCTGTTATGAGGTATGAGGCTAAGGGCCTTTCTACTCCTAATGAGAAGGCTAAGAAATGGAAGGAGGGAGCTCCTGGTGATAAAGAAGTTTTTGGGGAAAGGCAGATGGTGGAGGAAGCTTCGATTGATAAGGCTACTGATTTGCAGGATGTTTTGGTTAAAGAGGTAAGCTTTGTAGGGCTTGGTACTAAAACTCACAACAAGACCAACATGCAAGTTGAGGTCCCTACCAAAGAGATTTCTGAAGTCATGGATGCACATCAGAAGATAATTGAGAGCGACATGGAAGCTGCTAATATTCTAAATAATATGTAGTTTTTTTGCTTTTGTTCCTCCTTTTTGGTAGTTGTCTTGCTGATGTTTTGTTGTGTGTTGGTTGTTGACTACTTTGTTTAGTTATATTTTGAAATAGATTTCCTTTTTTGTAAAGGGTTTCGGGGCCCCTTCAAAACTTGCTTTACCTCTAATAAAAAACATTTTAATCTTGAAATAAGAAGTTGACACCATAAATTAAAATAATTGTATTAAATAATTTTAAATAATATTAAATTTGGTAAGAAAATTAGAGTGAAAGATCAAAGTTTTGTCTCATCTTGGATCAACTTATTAATACAAATAAATTTAAGCATTATAGTGTATGAAATATAACTTTTACAAAGGAAGATCAAATTTCCTCGAGAGTAATTCCACACTATATGTTAGCATAAACCAAAAATATTATGCTTAACTAAACCTATTGTTTAGATTTATGTTGGTTATTATTTTCAAAGTTTAAGGAGAAAATGAAACTAATTAACTAAAATATAAAAGTAATTTGGTGTAAATATTTGAGAATAGAGATAAAAATGAATTTCTAATAACTAAAATATAAAATACATGCAATAGAGAACTTGGAGTGAAAATAAAAAAAATTCTGCCAAGAATTCCAACATGTCTCATGGATGCATGTTCATTGTGTTGTCATCTATATGAGCCAAGAGCCAAAATGAAAAGATTGATTCCAAAAAAGGGAGAGATATGTAAAAGAAAGATTTTTGAAAATCCATTTGAAATCATCCCAAGTCATTTCTATTAATTTGGGAAAGTGACAAGTGGTACAATGCTAAAAAATGACCACCAAACAAAATTTTGCATGAGATGCTAGCACAACATGTGGCGATTTGTGCAATGTACTAAAGTCTAGACAATTAAGTCTAAAAAATTATGAGAGAATAGAAAAAAAGGGTAACACATATACAACACCAAAAAGTGACCACAAGAAAGGATGATTAAGTAGCTTGATAAGGAAAAAATATAATGCAATGGACCTACAAGAACACTAAGGGAATTGACACTAAAGCATAAAAAATGTTTCTATAAAACATGAATAGTCAATCTTACTATTCATCTAGTTTGCAAAATTAGAAATAAAAAGGATGGTAGCAAATGACATATTCACAAGTTCAACTAGAGATCGAATGCAAAATGGGACAAGCATAAAAGATAATTAAGTTACCGTGGCTATCTCATGTGAAGGAGGAGGGTCTTGATCATTTGGTTTCCCCCAAAAATTACCAGAAGTAGAGTCATCAATTGGCTCCCAATCGGTGAGAGAAACAACATCTTCATCATTCTCCTCAAGAAGTTGTTGAGTGCAAACTAGAGATATGGTGAGTTACACAAGAGATAATTTGTTAGTGTTCAACTAGCCAAAGTCCTACCTAGGAAATGGAAAATGGGAAGGTTGAATCCATCCTCTATGAGAAATAGAGTCCTTGGAATTTTGAGGCACACAACCACAAAATCAAGATCCACAATCTTCATAGCTATCATGTAGGAAGAGTGACTACATGGACATGTTGACACACATGAGGTGATGTGGAGTTAGGAGGAACCCATAAAATAGTATAAGGGCCATTACCTCAGTGGTTCAATAGCTCTTGAAGATGTAGAAATTTTAAAAGTGCAAAAATGTTGGCTTGCGCTTGAATCTGCATAAAAATGAAAGCTTTAGTATACAAAGGAAAATGTTTATCAACAAAAATATTTACTAACTCACGTTTGGGCATGGGATCTTACTTTCATGGTGAATTAGTAATTGGATTCATAGGTTAACTAGGCATGTTTGTTAAATCATATAAAATGTATGTGATTTGTTAAATATATTATTTATAGGATATAAATTATTAAAATAATTTTTAAATCCATTCTACACATTCTGTCCAAATTGCAACTATAAATTTGATACATATGAAGAACTACAAGAACAGACTACTTACTGTATTAAATGCGAACAATAAGTTGCATATATCTACTCTCACTACCTGAAAGTGACTTTGACAACTGATAGAAAGAAAACAATAGAGTGTTCCATGGACAAATCTGTTATTTAGCTCTTGCTTCCCGATTTACTAAATATTTCCTATGAAGAATACATTGATGATAAATCATCAATTGTTTTCATCCTAAGAGACTTCCGCAAAAAAGGACAATTCAAATTGAATCAAAACAACCTTACAACTAGTGCACAATGTATTGAAGATTGATATATAGATCTTATAGCTAGGTACACTTGTATTTCATGAACACTTAGCTTCATTTAAATGTTAAATTTCTATACTACATTATCTATTCAAAGATTATCACAAAAAACAAAAACAATGTCCTCATAACTACTTGCAAACATTTTTTGTAGGAAGGAATGTCCAAAAGCACATGGTTTGTCATCTTCAACAAGGAGAATCAGTGGCACATTGTGAACAAGGACAATAAATATGTAATATTTCAATATGTTATAGGATTTTCATTTCAAAATTAATGACTACAACAAACAATTATATAATTATCCATTACCATTTGTAATGTATTGACCAAAGTGGTCTATAAAGAGACAATGTATATTCTTTATTTTTCTATGCATTTACACTCTTATATATTTCTTAGTAAATGTAATGATTACTACTATCTTAAGAAATTATTAAACAAACAACAAGTAACAAATCCTATCGGTACTAGGACGGGAGCGGAGGTCTGGGCAGGAAAATGGGTCTTTCGAATCTTCTGGTACTGAGCAGGGTGATGGCGATGGATCTGAGAAGGCTCAGGCGGATCACGGGTCTGCCTTGAGTAAGAAGAAAAGTGGGGAGGAACCGGAATGGGAGGATTCCCAAAAAATCCAGTGGACGACCCGGGTGGAAAGGATATTCCGGTTCCTTCCTCTAAGACACCAACCGATGATTGCTCTAAAGGTAACCCCAAAGGTGTGGTGGGGTCTGGTGACACGAATGGAGGACATCGTAAGAAGCGGGCCTCTCTGTTTGGGGTTAAACCTAATGGTAAGTCAACTTTTCCCCCTGTGCGCAACATTTCTTGCCCTATGGTTGGAAAATTTGCAATTTCTATTCCAGACGAGATCATTGATCATAATATTGCTTTAATGGATAGTTCCCTAGTTGGAAAATTTATGGGCCAAAGGCCAAATATTGAGGTTGTGAGGGATTTCGTTAGAAAGAAATGGAGAACAAATGGTAGTGTCTCTATTGCAGCTCTCGCAAAAGGTTTCTTTGCTTTTGAATTCTCGAATAGAGAAGACATTAAGGCAGTTAGAAGTGGAGGTCCCTGGGTTATTGGGAAATCAACTCTCGCACTTAAGAAATGGTCTTCAAATTTAGATGTAACAGACTCCATCTTTGAGACTGTTCCGGTATGGGCTAGGCTTCATGGTCTTCCTTTGGAATACTAGAACGAGGATGTTTTTATGGGGATAGCTAGCTCCTTTGGGGAGCTACTATCGATTGATCCAATGATAGTAGCAAGAAAAAGACTAGTGTTTTCCAGAATATGTGTGGGTGTTTCTCAGGAAATGAATCTTCCCTCCTCTATCGAGATCCATTCGAAACTTGGCTCCTGGTCACAGGCTATCGAGTTTGAGACCATACCATTTGCCTGCTTCAACTACAGAAATTTTGGCCATTGGGCGAAGCAATGCCCCCTTAAGGCAATAAAAGAAATGGAAAACCCTAAAAGATCCTCAAAAGTGGTATGGAAAAAGGAGGAGAAATTAGCTACGACGTCAGTGAAAAAGGTTGCTGTTCTGCCTGATAATATTTTGGGTGAAGCTGGATTTGAAGGATCTGCCATCTAGAACCCCCGTGTTTTGGCCCTGGAGTTTAACTCTGACTTATAGAACAAAGAGGCAAGTGCGGAAGGTAATGTTGGGAACTTAGCCCTAACCAAGGTAGATGACTTTCTTGCCCCAGTGATGAGCCCCAATGGTCGGGACCTTGTGATACTAGGGCTGGAAGATATTCCTATTTAGGGACTATCTCTAGAGGTAGGTATTCCTTTGATTGTGTCCCCACTTCGGGAAAATAACCCAGTAGTTGAATCCTGTTCAGATGTGGCTCCTGTTGAAGTTATCAAAGACACTTACTCAAACCCTAGCCAGGTAAGCTTTCTTGAAAAAAGTAGCTCCTCACCTTGTGTGAATGGGCTCATGGATACTCTCCCTTGGGAACAAAAAATATTCTTTGAAAAAGAATGGGAATCCAGTAAAGAATTAGATAGTCAAGATGATACAGATAGAGAAGAGGTGCTATCCAAGAAAAAGAAGAAAAGGGTGAAAATCAAAATCACCCCTTGCAGTATTGCAACAAGGTCGAGAGTAAAAGTAGACTGTGGGACAATTTCCTTGGCCAGAGGGAGAAAACCTAAAAATTGGATAAGAGAGCACAATAGCTTCCAAGATATTGTGGATGGCTTCCAAAAAACCATCCCTGAGATCCTCCTCTCTCCTAAACTATCATGAAGATAATGTCTTGGAATATAAGGGGATTAAATAACCCCCACAAGCAAGATATTTTACACAATTTTGCCCAGGACCATAAGCTTGATATTCTCCTCATTCAGGAAACTAAAATGTTAAGTGAAAAGGTCGAAAATATTTTTCTGTTGCAGCACTGTTCTATTCAGGGAAGCGATTCTGTGGGTGCCTCTAGTGGGGTAGCGACTTTTTGGAACTATAAGATCATAAGAGGTGATATGATTTTTTCTTGTCCTAACCATGTTGCCACTAGATTGACTCATATAAGGGACAACTTCAGCTAGATCCAGTCTAATATTTATTCTCCTAACTATAAAAAAGCTAGGAAGGTTTTTTGGAAAGAGTTGGTTGCTCTTCGGAATATCTTTCAAAATGACCCCTGGGTTGTCATGGGAGATTTTAATTCTCCTCTCCTTCAGAGTGAAAAGTTTGGTGGTTCTCAGATCAATGAAGAAAGTAAAGAGGATCTTCTCGAATTCATCAACAATTAGGCTTTGATTGACCTGGACTTGCAAGGGAGCTCTTATACGTGGTTGAATCGAAGAGTTATGTTCGATCTGATCCAGGTGAGACTTGATAGAACCCTTGTTTCTGATGTCTGGCTTTTAAATTATTGCTGTTCGCTGAAGACCCTCTCAAGGATAGGATTTGATCATTTTCCTATTAGTTTTGTTGCTAACCACTTAAAGATTAAGAGGAACACTCCTTTTCATTTTGAGAAGATGTGGCTTTCCCATCCTCTCCTTCGAGAGGAAATAAGGAAATGGTGGAATATTAATATAAAGGGCACTGCGTTATTTAGAATCGCCAAAAAATTAAGAGAAGTTAAAATGAATCTCAGAAAGTGGAAAAAAGAGTCTTTTGGCAACATCTTTCATATCAAATCTGATCTTCAGTTCAGGCTTTCTAAAATCCAAAACAAAATTTAGAGGGAAGGCTACCTGAATGAAACAAAGGAGAAAGAGAACGAGATTCTCACAAAACTTCATGAGATAATTGCTAAAGAAGAGGAATTCCAGAGACAAAGGTCCAGAGCTCTTTGGTTAAAGGCTGGAGATAAAAACACTAGATATTTTCATCTCTCTGCTTCTAAACATAGAGCGGCTAATAAAATATCTGCGATTGTCATTAATGGCAGAAAATATGAGGATGAAGAGGACATAAGAAGAGAGGCTGTCCTTTTCTTTAAGAACCTTTTGTCTGAGAAGGATGGAATTAACTTGGAGGATCAAAATCAATTACTGGATGCTATCCCTAGGGTTATTAATTCTAGAGACAATGCTATGTTGACTGCTATTCCCACTAGCGAGGAAATCAAAAAAGCTGTTTTCTCTTTTGAAGGAAGCAAAGCGCCTAGTCTTGATGGCTTCCCTTTACTTTTTTTCCATTGGTTCTGGGATATTGTTGGGGATGATTTTGAAAAGGTTGTGAAAGAGTTCTTCCGCTCTAGAAACCTTTTGAAAGAGTTAAATGCCACTTTTTTGGTTCTTATCCCTAAAAAACCAGGAGTGCAGGATTTTGAAGGGTTCAGACCTATCAGCCTCTGTAACTCCTATAAAATCATTTCGAAGGTTCTTACCTCTAGATTGCTTCTCATTCTACCCACTCTTATTGCCCCTCAACAGAATGGTTTTGTGCCTAGAAGGAAAATTCTTGATTCCATTGTCCATGCGCATGAGAATATTCACTCTCTCTTGGTTTCTAAATCGAAAGGCTTTCTTCTAAAGCTTGACATTTCGAAGGCTTATGACAGGGTGGACTGGAATTTTCTATTTAAAATTCTAAAAACTTTTGGATTCAATGAAAGGGTTTTGCATCTGATTGAACAACTCATTACTTCTGCTTCTATGGCGGTTCTGATTAATGGGACCCCTTCCACCTTTTTCCGTTGTTCTAGAGGGTTAAGACAGGGAGATCCCATCTCTCCTATCCTCTTCATGATTATGGCTAAGAGTTTTGGTAGGAATATGAGCCAACTGGTTGCTCAAAGATCTATTGTGGGGCTCAAACCATCTTCGAGCAATTTGATTTGCTCTCACCAACAGTTCATGGATGACACCTTGTTGATGGGTAGATCTACTATCTTGGAGGCTAAAGAAATGAAGAAACTTTTGGATACTTATGGAGGGCTTCTAGTCAGATGATAAATAAGCAAAAAAGCTCACTGTATTTCTTTAACACACCTTTGCACAGGTAGAGGAAGATAGTTGGAATTCTTGGTTGCAAGATAGAGTCCCTTCCTACTACTTATCTGGGGTTACCTCTATGCTTAAAACCTCCAGATTCTTTCCGGATTTCTCTAGTTGATAGGTTTGGGAAAAAACTCTCTGGCTGGAAAGGAGCACGTCTAAGCCAAGTTGGAAAACTCCAGCTTCTTAAAGCCTCCCTTCAGAATCTTCCTATCTATGCTCTTAGCCTTTTCAAAATCCCAACCAAATATGCTGAAACCATTGAAAAGATCCAAAAGAGATTCCTTTGGTCAGGAGTCGAAGAAAGAAAAAGGATGCCTCTTGTTGGTTGGGACCTGGTTTGCAGATCTAAAAAGGATGGAGGCCTTGGGCTAAGAAAAATCAAACTGCTGAATAAATCGCTCCTAGCTAAACAGATATGGAGACTATTCTCTTCCTTAGGGGAATGGAGTGAAATAATTAATAGCAAGTATTTGTAGAATAACAATCCCCTCAAGGATCTTATTGAGCATCCTCTTCTCCTGAAAGGATCAAGTTGCTGGAATTATATGACTGACAGGATTAAGGTGGTGGAATTGGGAGTGAAATGGCAGGTTCACAATGGTAACCAGATCAGATTTTGGGATGACTATTGGTTGCGCAATGAACCTCTGACTCAGGATGAGAATCTCAGTAGATGGGCTGATTTCTGCAAAGATACTTTTGGCCTCTTTGTCAAAGACTACTAGAGGGACGATAAGTGGATCAATATCTCCTTGATAAACCCTGCTTTGGTTTCTATTTACTCCTCTCTCAATGCTGTTAGACTTTGCCTGAATCAGGAGGATAGACTTATTTGGAAGCATGAACCTTCTGGGCATTTTTCTGTTTCTTCTGCTTTTTCCCATCTCTCTCATGCTCGTGTTCCCCCTCCTCTGTGGTCGCATGCTTGGACTAAGTACCTCTTACCTAAGGTTAACATCTCTTTTTGGTCCTTGCTCCAAAATAAAGTGCTGACTGTTGATAATTTTTGCAAAAGAGGTTTTCTACTCCCAAATAGATGCTACCTCTGTAAAAATGAGGCCGAATCGGTTAACCACCTCTTTATCCACTGTCCTTTCTCCTCTCTGGTTTGGGATAAGCTTATGAAATGCTAGCATTTTTCTTGGGTTCCTCTAGAGTCAGCCGAAGAATTTTTTGTTCAATGGAAAGCCCTTCTCTCAACCCCTTTATAAAAGAAACTTTGGGCTTTCTCGTTCCCTCATGTGGCATGGGGAATTTGGAAAGAGAGAAACCACATGATCTTCAGGAATAAGGAGTCGTCGGAGGAAGTTATGTTTGAAAGAATTCTTAGAATGATTAAAGAGAACTTCTCTGTTATCCCCTTTAGGGTGGGAAAGTTTGAGGCAGTGGTTTGCTCTCCTTATGATAGCCAGATTGCTAGGGAATGGAGAATTAAATGAGATATTTCCAATGCTCCTAATCTAGCCAAAAAGTCTAGGGATGGAGTTTGCTGGAGTTTTCCTATGGAGGGCTGGGCCAAAGCCAACTTTTATGGGGTGACCAAAGGAAATCCGGGGAAGGCTGGGTGTGGTGGAGTCCTAAGGGACTCTGTAGGTAACTTTATGGGAGCTATTGCCACCCCTTTGGGGGTCCAAACTAATCACGTGGCGGAAGCAGCAAGTGATTATTACATAATCAACCTAGCAATGGAAATAAATGTAAAAATTTATGGCTTGAAGGTGATTCAAAAAATATAATAGACAGCCTTTGTGGTAGGTCCCAACCCGCATGGTCGATTAAAAACTGGATTGAAGATGCTAAGTTATTACTTAGTAAGTTTGACAGAATTAGAATCACTCATGCATATCGCGAGGTGAATGCAGTTGCGGATTTTTTTTCTAATGAGGGAGTTAAGAGTGATAAAATCCTCATGTGGCACAAAAGGATTGATCTCCATTCTGATGTTCAAGCTTTAATGGTGCTTGATGTGGTGAATGGAAAAGTGGCGGCTTCTTGTAATAATGATGAAGGTACGAGTCATGACTTACAAAATAAGTAAACTACATGGGGCCAAGAGTATCCGTTAGAGTTATTATTTACCTTAGCATGCTTTGTGGGTCCTGTGAAGCAAAGGAACTACCTAGAATAGGTTCTCCACTTGTAACAATATCTACATTGAGATTTCTAAAATGGGTGGAGAATAGAGGAGAGTTGAACCCACCAATTTCGAGTCACACACCAAGAACACTAAAGCATGGAGCAAAATAAGAAGTGGTGGCTTACTTTCGTTCATTGAGAAACTCCATGGCCCTCAGGATGAGATTACTGATTTCTTTGAGAAAAGCTGGAACAATGGGGAGGTTTTCCTCTTCAGGAGGAAAGTTTAGATTGATAAAGTTCTGATTGCGGAGGTTACTGGTATCTCGATTGAAGAGCATAAATTTTTTAGAGACAAGAAATTCTTTGATGAAGCTATGATAAGGTTCCCTAAGACCGATATGGAGAAGCAAAAACTTGTCAAAATGACAAACAGTTACTATGAAGCGAACACCATAAAAGCTTTATGGAGAAAAGTGCTAAGGGTTATTATGGAGTATATCACTCTTGACGACCGCTTCACTAGGGTTTATGGTTACCACTTCGTGCTACTCAATCACTTTCGGTATAATGTGCGTGTTTCCATCCCTTTCTTTTTGCTCTGTTCCCTGAGAAATAGCTTTACAGACCACAGAAGGAGCCCTAAAAGATACCCGATTCTTCACACAGGTCTTTTAAGGCTCATTTATGAGCACTTTCAAAATATGCCTGCCCTCTCAAACCCTCTAGCCCCTTCGGATCATGTAGAGGATGATACTGAGCCTAGTATTTCTAGGACTAAAGTTACTTCTGGTCGTGTTAAGCTCTCCTCGCTTCCCCTGCCCCCCCCTCTTGCCTCTAGCCGCTCCCCCTAGCCTTCTGGTGCCTACTCTATCCTTCCTCCCAACCGCACTAACCCTAATGTTATTTTGGTGGGCTCTTGTTCTCTGGCTAAAAAGTTAGTTTCCTATTCTAAAGACTCTCCTATTGTTTCTGCTAAAGCAGTCGAGGTCAGTCTTGAGGGTCCCCACTCCCCTTAGAATGTTCAAAAGGAGATTTGTAGCCCTCCCAGAGGTGCGGAGTCAGTGAATTACGGTGTCAATTCTGATAGTGACCCCCCTTTTAACTTTGTTGGAACTGCCAAGAGATGCTCTGAGGAGCAATTTAATTATGCCAAATGGTTATTTTATGAAATCAGTGAGTTGAAGACCAAAAATTTGTCTCTTCATAGCAAGGTGGGGGAAATTGAAGCCAAAGTTGCTAGGCTAAGTCAACTCAAAGTGGAGAAGAATACCTTTGGGAAGGAAAGTATGCAAAAGGACAGTACTGTTGAAAATGATCTTGATAAAATTAAAGGAACCATGAAAAAAATTGTTGATCAGAATTGCAGAATAGCCAAACATAACTCTTTAATCATCAAAGCCATGACCGAAAGTTTGGAGAAAACCCAGAATAGAGTGTTGATTGTCGACTTAGATAAGGAGAAAGACCAGGATGAGGATGTGGGGATCTCTAGGCGCACTAGATCAAGTATGAAAAGAAAGGCCCTGCCTATCTCAAATATGACTCAGATTCTCATGGAAGGGGGGCAGGACATGGTGGATCTGGAAGCGGTTGCTGATGAGCTCCTAAAGACTATGGGTTAGCTGTGGGTGGGCCCTGGTTTCTCTGTTTGCGAGCATTCTGATGGTTTTTTTGCAGCTTTTTATGGCTGCCAGTTTTAGCTAGTTTTTATCTCTTTGGTAGCCTTCTTTTGTTGTTCGAACCTCTCTTTTTGGTCTTTGTTTGTATTGTTACTTTGTGGTTTCGGGTCCCTGTAAAACCTGTTTATCCCTTTTATCAAAAACAAATCCTACTTGTAGGAATCAAACACAATGTGTCTCTTGTTTTAAATAACATTAATATTGTTAAAAGAGTTGGCATTTGAGGATACAACATTTATTGTGTAAAATTAAACTTTAGTAGAATAAAAGTAATGAAAAAGTTATCTAATTTCATTGATCATTGGAAGAAAAAAATCAACAAAAAATAGATCTAAAAGAACACAAAAATATGACTCTTTCAAATTACACCAATAAAACATGAGAGAAATAACTCATATTACTATTTTTTAACTATTAATAATATAAAAAAAATCCAAATTTTAAGGAAAAAATATATATTCATTTGATTGATTAATTAATTTTACTTTAAAATTATATGAATGCTCAAATGCTGATTTGCAACTAATTAGCCGATAGGCTATTTATGTGGGGGAACCCCACCGACATTTCCAACAGTCAGACATCGGCGGGAACCCCCATGAAACGCGCGTTCAGTGTTTCCGACCACCTTCTCAGCCGGTCTTGTCCAACATGGGTTTCTTGAATTCTGAGTAGGTTGAGCATGTAAAGTGACTGGTCGACTGCACCACTGTTTCAACTTTGACCTTTGCACTTACACGACTACTTCATTTCTCCCATCCGTAACAGTTAACGTTAACACTTGCAACGATGCTTTTCATCTGAATCAGCCTATAAGCTTTGCATATTCCTGAGGCACTCGGAGGTGCTCCTCATTCGATCATCCTTGGTAGCCATGAGATTGTCCTGAAAATCTTCTTGTAGTTTGGCAAGCAAAGTATTGACGAGAATGGAGATGACGGTGGTGACAAGGGTGGCAAGGAAGGTGAGGCCCACGTTAAGGTGGTCTTGTATTTTATGATGATGCAGAGGCAGCGAGCGAAGGAGAGTGGTCACCACGCTCTGAGGAACTGGGGTAGTGAAGAGCGGCCATGCCGCTTGAGCCTCCATGTCACACTGCTAGTCACCACCCACACTACCACCTCCAATGCCTACTGTGATTTCACAACCAACCATGTATATACAACACGCTACTGCCACTCTGTACACCACCCCCACTACTATTTTACTTTCATAGCGCCTGGCCCCTGCATCCCCATTATGAAGCCTCTTCCCTTTACAACACCTTCTCCACACCTTGGCTGCCAATGACACCACGGTAACAATGAGGAAGAGAATGTTAGCCAACACTGAGATCTGGCCATGAATAGGCAGCCTTGTAGGGATTGATCCCAATCTCATAATCACCGTTGCCTTCTTCTTCCACTATGATTGTTTCAACCTCTCTGTCTGTGCCTTTCTCTTTCTCTTTCATTAAGGAATGTAAGTAATAAAGCATTGATTCCATGCATATAGAATATCCCCATAATGAGTAAGTATTTAGCAACTAATTTATAAATGTGTGTGTGGGTATTATTTAAAGAATAATGGGAGAGAATGCTCGAGTCTACGTAAGTATACATTTCATGAAACCGACCCTCACCAATAAATTTATAACAAAACAAAAAAGTATATCTTGCATATCCAATTATTTTGAACCATAAATAATCAATGTAAAATGAGGACCATCATCATAAATTATCATAAGAGAAGTTATACTATCCATAACATCAACACTTATATTATATTTAAATGGGATCACATCAATAATGAATAAATAAAATAATTTCTAGAAATTATAATATTGACATGATATTATATAAGTTTTTCTTTGTTCTCTTTATAGACACCGATGATTTTTCTAGCTATCAATTGTGAATTGTGATGTATATTGACATGTTTATTTTTAAGAAAATGGTTACACATAACCCCATAATTAGTGCTTCATATTCAACTATATCATTTTTGAATGGAAAATCAAGTAAAAAAAGAGATGTGTATCAAGTCACTCAAGGGAGGTATCTGTATCAATCCCACCCTAGAACCAATCATATATCTATAACCATTGCAAAATAAATCCTATGGAACAAAGAGTCAACATGTAGTATATGCTCAATAGGAAAATATGTATTAATAGGTGCATGATTGGGGCACAATGTAGTACCTAATTGATCAATAATTTCTTGAATCCATATATTTAAAAAAAAAAACTAAATATTAAAATATAAAAGTAACATTATTGTGGCTTGACCCAAAATATTAGCCTTAAAAATAATGCATTCTAAGGGATCCTTTTTTATAATCATGTGTATCTCAAAATGTACATATAATGTCTCAATTTTTGTTATAAAATTCCACAACCACACATTATTTTTCCATAGAAATTCACCTTGTCTCATAATCTAATAAGGTGTGACTAATGTAGTAAGCACCAAAATCTTTTCTATTCTCATCATTTTGTGCCAATAAATTTCCAACAAAGGACTTAGTATCAAATACATATAGTCGTAGATATTACCATGAATATCAAGTATATGTACTACTGAATTCATCAATAGAGAGGGAAGTTCAAACTACTTGGTATTTGTTTTGTGTTATAAAATCCAAACAATGAAAAAATAGAAAAATGAAAAAGAAGTAGATACGGAAGGATAGAGAAAGAGAGAGATGAGGGAAAAGAAGTAGAGAGGGAAGGATATAGAAAGAGAGAGAGAGAGAGAGAAGGGTAAAGGGGTGGAGGGAGGTAGAGACAGATAAGTGAGATAGAGATAGGGAGGGAGAGAGAGGTGGGATAGAAAGAAGTAGAGAAGAAAAGAGAGAGCTAGAGAGAGTGAGAGAGAGAGGGGAGGGAGGGAGAGGCAGGAGAGGATAGGAGATATAGAGAATTCAGGAGGGGAGGAGAGGCAGAGAGGAGAGAGGGCAGAATTAGAGAGGGAAGGAGAGAGTGAGAGAGAAATAGGTGGGATGGAGGGAGGGATAGGTAGAGAGGGATATGTGATATAGAGAGAAATAGAGAGGGAAGGAGAGAGCAAGAGGGAGAGAGAAGGGGGGAGGGAGGGAGGGAGAGGTAGAGAGGGATAGGTGAGATAGATCATTGCTTTCTTCATGTCGTCCATTGCTTTTCACGACCGTAAATAACGTGGGATCAACCTATCGGTGTAAGTATTACACCTCATTGGGGTGCAAGTGCTAGTTAATAAATATGGTTGGCTAAATAGACAATACACAATTTGTTAGTCACCACCTACTGTATGAGGCAATTCATTGTCACCTAGCTAGCTCAGTCCATGAAGAATAAATGAATAATCAAACCCATTCTTCACAAATGGTTTTGAATATTGTGAAGATGAAACAAGACGCCGATGGTGTTTTTAAATCCTTTCTTCACAATTGATTTTTAAATATTCTCAAGATTAACACAATGTCGGCGTTCCTTTCTTAATAAGAAAACATTTTTTTAGAATACATCTCGACAATTGATTTTTTTTAAGATGACACCGCTTTCTTAAGAAACTTGTGAGTCGTCGATTTCTCTCTTTCACACTGACCAACTAATACGACAATACGACAATTGATTTTTGGCCTATGGGTGAAGACGATGATTCTAGTGGTTAGTAGTTGTTAGATGCAAAAAATAATTGTTTGGAGGATTTTTCTTGGTAGAGAAAGGTTTGGAATAATTTTTTTATTTGTCTCTTTTATCAAAATGAATGTTTTACTTGGGACAACATCAAAAATAAAGAATTGCAAAGTCCTTTTAAATGTGCTTTTTGTGGAATTAATGAGGAATTTTTTCACATCTTTTATTTCAATGTTCCTTCTCTAAGGGTCTTTGGAGGCAATGATGGCATTATTGGAATTGATCTTTTATTCATGCTACTTCCTTATTTACCTTCTAGGCTAGTTTGGGTTGTCCTCCTACTCTTGCTTCTTTTTTATTAGTTGCTTGCGATATTGGTACAATATTTCTCCTTTGGAAAATTTAGTTGGAGAGGAATTGTTAGAGCTTCTAGGGACATTTGAGTCTCATTAAGTTTATTTGGTAGAAGGTTTTAAACTCGATAAAAGATAGTGTAGCGGCTAATTTTGTTTCAATTTGTTTTATATTTCAATTGTTTGCGCACAATAGTCGACATTAATATACATAGGGATTTTTTTAATATATTAAATCGTGAAGAAAATTTAATGCACAAAGAATCTGAAACCATGTAAGTCACAGGTCAAACAATTCCCTTTTTAATGTCACTATTGCTTAATGGATGCTAGAAATCTACTAGTCCACTTCCTTAAAACGATTACGAACAATTTATAAAAGATGAGATAATATTGCATTCCTCTTAATGGATGCCAACTTCAACTAGTCCACTTCCTTAAAACGATTACAAACCATTTATAAAACATGAGAGAATATAGTATTCCTCTTAATGGATGCTAGACATCTACTAGTCCTCTTCTTGGAATATGGCATTCCTCTTAGTGGTAATGTTATGGTTTGCATTCCCTAAGGTGTGAATATTTTATCTCTCAACTAGTTCTCTCTTGATGGTGATATTGAGTGTGGTGTTTCCTAAAGTGAGACCTTTCATGAGCTAAGCAAAACCCCTTTGACTATCATAAACAAAATTCTTGGCTACCAAGCATAACACAACTTGCTTGTTAGTGGTGCCTTTATTTCATGAGTGTAACATAATGCAACTTGCTAGCCTTGTGACTATCATGTGTGGCACCTTATCAAAGTTATCAAGGAGTATAACTTTGGCATGGTTATAGGTACACACTTGGTGTATATTAGACTGCACCAAACCATTGTGTGTTTCTAATATTGCCTTGGGGCTCACCTAGTGCATATCAGACTGCACTAGCCCTTGTGAGTGTATCTTTAGACAAACAACCTAGGATTGATCCATATCATTTGGACAAACAATCAAAGCTTGATCCATTTCCTTTTTCATCTTTGCATTAATTTTGACATTGTAAGATATGGTATCTTATGTCGCTGCTACATTCATATGTATCTTTGCGACTTTGTTGGTTTTCCATGGGATCTTTGATCCTGGAGGCTTGATCATCCTCCTTGATCCTTGTTTTCTCATCTTTCTAACAATTGTACAATCAGACCTTTCTTGACTTATTTTTCTACTTTAGTGTGAGTTTGAGCATATGGCTCATCCTCTCACTAAAGTGGGAGCTAAATCTAGTGTAGAAAAATGTACACTTTTACATTTTCAAACTATGTTTGGGTTCCTTATTTAAATTGAAATTAATTAAGCTTCTAATTGCCTATACATTAAAAGCCTTATTATTCATATTATTAATTAATTAAAAATTAAAAAACCGTCTTGATTTCCAATTAATTAATAAATACGACCGGCTGAATAGACAATACACAATTTCTTAGTCACTACCTACTGTCTGACGCAATTCATTGTCACCTAGCTATCTCAGTCAATGGAGAATGAGTGTAATAATCAAACCGATTCTTCACAAATGGTTTTTTGAATATTCTGAAGATGAAACACGACGGAAAAATGTGTTATTTCTGCATTGTGGAATTTCTATCTAAACTCTGGAAGACGTCGACGTTCCTCTCTTAATAAGAAAACGTGTTTTTGGTATACATCTCGACAATTGATTTTTAAGATGACGCCGTTTTCTTAAGAAACTTGTGAATCGTCGATTTCTCTCTTTCACACCGACCAAGTAATACAACAATAGGAAAACGACGAGCTCATTTATCTATTTCTCTAATAGAATCATGTGGGGGTTTTGATAATTCTTTTAATTATTATTTTTTTATTATTTTAAATTTTCTTTCAAAGTTATTTTTCCATTCATCTCCTTTTCCCCCTTTATTCATTTTAATTTTCAAGTATTTGTATTATTTGTGTATTTTTAATAATTAAGAATTCATAGACCAAAAATATTAAAAAGGGGAACCAATGATAAATCCTTATCATTTTGAAGAAGATGAAAAAATTTAGTAGCTTGGTCAAGGGATAAAGAATCCTGATCAAGAACATTCCATCTTTGAGGAGTTGTTGAAGCCCATTTAGATAGAGAACCATCAACAACATTCCATTCTCAAAGAATATGAACAAAGGAGATGAAACCAAAATTTTGAAAAAGATATTAGAATTTGAGCAACCAAAGAAGGCAGCCTCCAAGAAGAGTCATCAGATCTCTCTTTGTTCAAAAGAGAAACTAGAATCACATAGTCCATCTCACAAATAACATTTTTCCAACCCAATTAAAAAAAAAATCTCCAAAACTACAATAAGTGCATGGACTTCCATATGATTATTAATACCGAACCTTATAGTAACAAAGAAAAAAAGTGAATCAAACTAGTATTATCATGTCCAAGGCCACCAATCCTAGCTATGCTAGGATTACCCTTAGAGGATACAATAGTAATTATTTTTAAAACACCCATAGGGGGACACAACCATTTACCAACTCTATTAGCCTTTTACCGACTTATTAACCTTATGGGAAGATTCGACTTGAGAACCATAATAATAAAAACTAGTCAAACAACCTAAATATAATTTATTTGCAATCAATATATATACTAGCGCTTGCACCCCAACAAGGTTCAATTGTTATGCCGATAGTGAGATATACTCTAGCAATATATTGAAGGGTAGGGGGAAAACAATCGCAAGAAAATGTGAATTGCTTTTTGTAAGGCTAACTATTTTACAACAAAAGCAATTGGTGATGCGGTATGAGAAGGTTTGAATATGAAGAAACAAAACTGTATTTAAATTGGTATGCTATGCTAAATGGTTTTACAACATAGTATATTTTGTACAATGAAAGAAGGGTTGTAAATTAAAAGGTCGATTGGACCAAGTACAAGTGTTGGTGGTTAATGATACACCTTGTGGCCGGATGTAACATAATCGAGAACTATATGTTGTAGGGAAATATTTTTATAATACAAAAACTATTTTATAACACATCAAAATCACAAACTCAAGAGATTGGTTATGTACAATACAATTATTGGTGGTTGACGATGAGGTTCTATGATAAATGCCATTTGTCTTCAAGACCCATAGAATAAAAGCAATGGAATGGTTAGATGTTGTGATTTTTTTTTGACTTGTATAATGATTTCTACTTATTCAATTTATAATACTACTACTATTAGAAAATATTTTTGCCAATGTATGAACAAAATCACCATAAGAAGTCGAATATGTTGAAGCCATTGATGATGTCGATGCTTGTGATTGATATGTATGCTTGAGTCGTGATCTCTCGTCCTTGTAGTTGGTTTTGTCATGGTTTGTGGAAAATATCTGCAAAAGATAACTTTGTAAAAGTGGAATTGATGATCCAACAATAACTGGGAGAGATGTGAGGGAGAAAGGGATAAGAGTTGTGTACCTTTACTTCTTAGAGAAGGTTGTTGTAATCAAGCTTCCTCTTCTTTGCTCATAATGTGTCATGCCCATAAATTTTGCTAGAAAAACTGAACTACTTTTTTTCCCTTACATATTAATACAACTAAATAAATAGCTCTCTAAGTACCAAGGTGCAACATGATCCAAGTTGCTCACAAAGGATCATAATAGCATTATTTTTAGAAGTTAGTTTATCATTATAACATTGTCTTTATTTAACCAAAAATAATAACACAATATTTACTCTCCACCATATAATTAAAATGTTATTATTATTTAATTAAAATAATGTATACATAATAATTTTCATGTTATTCTAGTCATTGCTAAGATATTATTAAACCCTTCTTAATATAAAATTTATTGCAATAATATCAACTTATATCCAATTAATATTAACCCTCTAATACTAATATAATTTCTTTATTTAATATTTTATTATCACCAATACTAATACTAATATTAGAATTAGAGTTAATATTAACACAATTTTTAACTTTATGTTAATAGAAGATGTTGTAGAATTAATTAATTTATTTTAATCTTCTTTTAAGTAGTATTTGCTGAGCAAGATTATATTTTCTTGGCGAGAATACTAAAATTCTCTAAAACCATTTTTATCATTATTCCATTAGCTATTAATAAACAATAAACTTTACCATTCAAATATTTATTGCAATATTAGAAAATTTCTTCTTTTCTACATTACTAATATTACCCTCAATATTGCCACTAATATTTGAGTTTATATAATTCAATAATATCAATATTAATAACATAGTATTAATATGGATATAATTTTCTTCATTATTATTTTTATATCTGTCTTTAAATACCACTAATATATTAAATGGCATTTTCAATGTTAACCCAATAATTGAATTTAAATTAAAACTAATTATTTCTATTACTATTATTATTTTTACTTAGATTAATATTATTCATAATATTGTTAATATTATCACATCATGTTAATATTAGTACTTTTATTTTTAAAAAATCACTACTACATTGTGATTACTAATAATAATCATTAACACTGCTAAAAGCATACCCTCGAAGCCATAGAAGCCCTAGAAGATGTGCTAGATTCCCCGAAGTGCTGATGATGCGCAGGGAAGGCGATAGTGTAGGTTGTTTGAATGCCGTGTTGCGCAGCCAAACGGGAAATGGTAGAAGAATCGGCGCCTCGCTCGAACGGGAGAGGCCGCAGCCGTGGTTCTGAGGGACGGAACGGCGACTCCTCCGCCTGGGCAACGCTGATCTCTCCTCGGGCCTCGCTCGTGACTTCTAAGGGTTCTGACATCAGGTTGTAAAGTCGTGAGGATCGCCCGGCGATTCTCCCTTTGATGTCGCTGGTTGCAAAAACAAATCAAACCCTTTTCACAAATGTTTAGAATATTGCCGGGTTCATTCCATGTCTGTTAACCCTAACTCAGCCCGTCCTGAGGTTTCTTCAGATCCGCCTCCACTTCAAAGTCTGGATTCTCAACCCGAAAGAAATCGGTTATCCTTTGGGGATACTGAAGTGGTCGTTTCTGAGGAACCTGTGGACTTCATCATTTCTGATGGCTGTATTGATGCAGTTGCTGAGGATTTGGGTGTTCGGTCAGTGGTTGTTAGATGTTTGCACAAGCGCCCACCGGTGGCCTCCATTCTCCAATGGATTAACTGTACTTGGAGTAACTTGTCCACCCCTGTTGTGGAATCTCTTGATTTTGGTTTCTTTCTGATAACCTTCTGTTCGGTGGAGGATTGTAATTTTGTTTTGCAGAATGGGCCATGGTTCTTTGGGCACTCTAGTCTTTTTATCTCCCCATGGTCTCCCTTTTTCGATCCAGCCACCGCCAAGATCACTTGCATTCCTATTTGGATCCGCCTGTACAATCTTCCCTTGGTTCTGCGTAATGCGGATTTGCTAAGCACTCTAATCAACCAGGTGGGATCCTTTGTCAAGCTCGACCCTGCCTCTGTGGCCTCTGATTGCAGATTCTACAGAGTTTGTGCTTTGGTTGATATTTCTAAAACCCTCTCTCACTCCATTCGGATTCACTCTTCTCACGGTGTGTGGACTCAATTTTTAAACTATGAGGGTTTGCCTTTTCGGTGCTTCCGTTGCAACAAGCTGGGACACAGAATCGATGCTTGCACTCTTCATCGCTTAGCTGGGGCGAGGAATGTCTACTTGAAAAAGTGGGTTCAGAAGAAGGGCTCTCCGGATACTGATTTTATTTGGCAGAATCATGGAATGTTCTTTGAACCTTCTATGGTTTCAGGGCTGAATCCGGATCAGCCTGTGGCTCCCCCTTCTCCTCCAGTTGTTCCTGCTTCAATGGTGAATCAAGATCACCCTGTGGTCCCTGCTGCCCCTCCTGCTCCTATTGTTGAATGCTCCTCTGTATCTTCTAAGGAAGAAGAAGATGATGGTTCTAATTCAGAGGGCACTTTTCCCTTCATGGACGAAATAGAGGATCCTTTTCGGGATTTTGATGATGACTTCACTCTGGATCCTCCTCGGAAACTTGGGATTTATCAATCCCTTTGCGGCAAATCAAAACCAGATTGTGGCTCCAAGCGCAAGGTTGGCAGAAAATCTGATGCAGAAAAGCTCCGCATTGAAGGTATGGAGACGGTGGAGGCGGGTTCTCAAAAAACTCTGGAGGCTCTCCTTCATACCAAAAGAAGGGATTAGGGTTTAGGGCTTTGGCTCCTGGTTCGGGGCTGTTAGTTTTCTCTTCGTTTGCATCTTTGATGAAGTTTTTTATGGTGGCTGTTATCTTGCTTCAGTTCTCTGCAGGCTTCTTTAGAATCTTCTTCTTTCTTCTTCTTTTCTGTTATCTCTTATCTGCATGGCAGATCTTTGTAACTTTTCTTTTATTTTAATAAAGGGAATGGGCCCCTCGTCCATAGCTTACGGATCAAAAAAAAACACATTAACACTAAAATCACCTATAATCTTAAACTAATATTAAATTTGTGATTAAAATTATTGTTAATATAACCATCACACTTACTAATATCATTATTAAATTTAATATTAATATTTCTAATGTTATGAACTTAATATTAATTTCACTCTTACAAGATTGTTAAAAATATGAACATTAGTTTCTACCCTTGATTTTAATAATGGACTTACCAATGATGCTCAAAAAGATATAAAATGTTAAAACCAGTGTTACTATTATAATTATCCTAATTTCTTGTAATAATAGTATCAACAAAAATTACCATCGAATTTAATAGCAATTTTACTTTATGTATAAACATATCACATGACTACCTTTATAATTTAAAAGGTCATCCCATCCATTCATTGAGTTGAATACAATCAAATCCCATTAAAAAAAACTCATTGAAACAAAAGAATTGATGAAGTAAATCTTGCTTAATTTTAATGTAATTCTTTCAATGCTCCGGGAGACGGATGCAAATTTTGGTTGCTGACTTCTGCACTGTAAGAAATGCCTTTTTTTTTTCCTATTTGTTTGTATCATCATTGGGTAGACACAGTCAATTTAAATGTGCAAGGGAAAAACTTATCGCTTTCTAAGAAACTAGAACATAGGTAATAGGTATCTTTTAAAATTTTATTCTTACTCACCCAACATGGCTCTTACACTTAATGGAGACAGTAACAAAACAGAAGAAGTGAATAGTAAGGCAAGTATCACGCATTAACTGGCACCCAAGGGTCAATGTTCATTTATGAAAAGAAATAAATATTTATACATTTTTCTCCTGCAAATCTATATGAAAATCAAATCATATTCCATTATATTAAAATCAATTCATATATATACATTTATTTATTTAGTGTGTATTTATCAACTCATTCACATATTGATCAGATTATAAAATATTCAAAAAATATATATTTTTTATTTAAATATAATTTAAAGTGTATGAAATAAAATTTAATTGAAAATTAGTGATTATACCAAAAAAAAAAGAAAAGAAAAAGATTATTTTTTTTAGGGCACGACTCTGTGGAAAGGCTGCAACCTCTTATGAGGCGAGTCCTCCACAGGAGCCACCACCGCCTCTTAGCAAGCGTGCAACTGTTGAGCCACCCTACCTTCCAATTTCTTCTTTGATGTCACCAGCATACTCCCTCCCTGTGCTTGAATGAAGTTTTTGATTAAGGTTTGGGCATCCATCAAATCATAACAAAAAAAAATGAATTCTTCTCTGCTAGCATAGTTGTAAGCGCCACTTCTGATAACCAGGCGTCGACTCCTATGTTGGAGGCATTGTCTCCCACTTACTCTGCAAAACTTTTAAGAGCATAAAACTAAAATTATTTAACAGTTGCATTTTTCATGAATAAACCCAAAAAAACATATATATACAAATATATATATCTCTACCAATCTACTATTACAGATGTAGCAATAAAAACAAAAAAACAAACGAGGATATTTTCTATTCTATGTAGCAAGATAAAGAAGAGAAAAAAAAAACTTATCTTAAAATGCATTTATGTCTGTAACAGTAGGATTGTTGTTCCTTGTTCCTGTAAAGTAAGGTAAGGAGTGAATGTCTAAGATTAGAAAATAATGGAAGTTCCAAAAGAGAATTAAAATTGAAATAGAGGAGCAAAAATAGTCCTCAATGGTTCAGCTCTATCAATTTTTTTTTTAAACCATCCTCTTACCTTATATTCTGCTCTGCAAACCTTGACTAGCAACATTCATCCCATTTTCATCGATCTCTTTGGTTGGAAAATGATCATTACATCGGAACTACTTTCAATTTAATGCTCTGCAAGGTGCACTAGTACAGCTATGATGGCTTGGCAGGATGCTTTAAAGGATGGGTGATCGTTGAGTGTAGACGGTGCATTACCTAGTCAAAGAAAATCTAGCGCTATCTTGTTGGGCCATGCTTGCAATAAATTACTCTACCACCAACGTCATGCAATGGGTGTCATAAGTTTGGCAACAATATTGATAAACTACCTTAAGTTAAATAGGAATGGCAATGCCTGGTTCTATATATCTTATGTAACACCAGTGAAGGCCACTCTTTTCATACTGTCCACCCGTCAACTCCAAGGTCTCGGGATTACAATCCGGCAGCGGAAAAATTCACGGCGTCAAAATGATTAGCTGATTGCTGGGCACCACCGGGTTTCCGGTGTCAGACTGCTGGAAATTCTAGTGGGGTTCCCCCACAATAATAGCCTATCGGCTAATTAGTTCATGCCAGAAATTACCTTATGATCCTTGCTTGAGTAAAGTAGTTGCAAGGTAAGATTTATTTTATGAATTTATATGGGATTGTCATTTGGAAGTAAGGTGACTCTTAAAGACTAGGGTTGGGTTTTGTAATCATAATCTAAACATCCATATGATAGGCTTCTTGATTATGTGAATAATTTGTAGCATAAACCTAATTGAAATAAATATATACTCCTCACTAGCTAAGTATACTTTGGTGGAGGAATGATACATGCACATCTATATTAGCATACATTTATGTGATAGGTATGGAGATCTAATGTTTGAGTTAAGGGAGTTTTTAAATGTGAAATCTACTTAGTTTAATATTGTTAGTATACTAAGAATGTAACTATAAGTTTCAAAAATTGCATTAGTATACATTGCAATCCAATGATGATAAATTGTTCAACTTAGAATCATGTGGTATGAATAAAACTCCCTCTTAGTATTTTTGACCTTGATGAAAGTGTCTCATTAGCCTTTAGGTCCATAACTTTCTCTTGTCTCATCCTCCCTAGTCTTTTTCCTTTTGTACCTTTTTTATCATTCCAAATTGCAAGTTTTTCCTTCAAATCGTGGGGTCGCCTAAGCATTATTAGGGTTGGTAAAGTGACCAACATTGATAAAAGGGGTGACCTTGACTAGTAAAAGGGGGAACTTCAACATTTTGGATCGGTGAATGAAACTTTTAGTTATGACCATTTTTCAACCTAAACTCAAGCCTAGATAAGTTTTAACATTACCTACTTCTATTATTAACTCTTGAGTTCACCCCTCCCTCACACCCTAATTATGAATCTCATTAAGATTTAAAGCCTATTTAAGCACCCCCACTTGGATTCCAAATGGTCTTTGGTAGTTCATTAGAAGCCTCCTATAGGAATTATGATTTTGTAGCCTCTCCTTTCATAGTTTTTTTAATAGGTTGGAAGGTCAATTTTGAGGTACCCAAGCCAAATTCCAATTTTTCTTTGTAGTTTCCATGATCTATATAGCCTCTAGGTTCTTTGATAGTTAGTTGGTAGCTTTAAATGTTACATTTCAATAACACATAAAACTCTATCATTTCCCTCTTTTCTTAGTTCCACTTCTTCCCATGCTTCTTTCATCAAGAAAATTACCCCAAGTTGGAGAGGATAAAAAATTGGAAGAGATGGATCTTTGAGGATATGCATGTCATGAGCATCCCATCAACGTATTAGGTATCAAATCTCCCAACTCTAAATTTTTTTATTTTCTTTCAAATTGTTAGATTAGTTAACTTTGAAAAGGAAAATTAGAATTGCATAACTATCTTCCATCTTGCCTAGTAATATTAGTGACATTTTGTCACTATTTATGAATTTAACAATAGTTATATATAATTGATTGCTTCTTTGTATTATATTAGTGTGGGTTAGACAGTATACTTTAGTTTGAATCCAACATAGTTGAACATTTCAATCCATTTCATAAGTCCCTTGATAGCAAGGCATGACAACAAGCAATCAAGTCCCCACTAACAAGATAAGGCAATAATCATTTAAAACTTATAAACAAAATATTTGCTCATATTTCATTACATTTAATCACTTCTCTACATTTAATTAGTTAATTAATTCACATTTCTATTTGAGAAAATACAAAAACATGGAATATTTATTCATTTCTTACATTTATATTAATTATTAATTAGTTCATTTTTATTCAAAACATCAAGAAATCAAAGTCCTTGCTAACAAGCTAGGGAAATAAATAAAACAACAAATGAGAGAACAAATAAAATAACAAATGAGAGAACAAAGCAAACAAAACCCTTATTAACAAGACAAGGTAATCAAGCAAAACAAGGTAATGAATGCAAACAAACACCAAATGAAACAAACACACACCACAACTAATGTACTAGGATTGGGTACGTTCATCTCTTCCATCTCATACAATGGTCTCATATGTCTTGGGGCTAGAGAGATTGGGTAGAATCCCAATCCTAAATGAACTCAAAGCAGCTCTTATAAACATAAATAATTGACCAAGAAACATTTGGGAACAAACTCTCATTTTACAACAAATAGAAGAATAAAACTCTAAGTGAAAACAGAGCAAGTTAGATAATCTCCAAGAGTTGATTGAAGTATAAAACCATTGGATAAATGAATTCCTCATCAACAATAGGTAGTAGATGAACATAGTATATGCTAATAATGTACCCAACCACATGAAAATTATCACAACAACACATCTTTAAAGGTTTATTAATGATCACCCTTATATTCCAACCACAACACCATGCACAAACAACTTCATACATCATTACGCAATCCTTCCTTATGAATTGATCAATTAAATCAACACAACAACTACCTTGTGCAAAATCATTGACACTTATTCCTCATGAAGAGAGTAGTCCTTTAGACAATACTCCACTCCACTAGCTTTTTCCATGTTAACATGAGGGATATATATACATAGGCCCCACAATTGCAACACATATGTTGTCCCACATCCAAATCATGCATATTTTTTGTGAACATATTTGGAGAAATAAATATTTTGGTGAACCTGATGTTAAGAGAAAATCCTTCTAGGACACACTCTTTCATCTTTTCTCATACCACTTTATCTCACTTCTTCTCTTCTTTCATCGTCTCATTTATTTTTTGGTTCTTAGGTACCCTTGAATATGTCAAGATTGATACGACCTCAAGGAAATAGTCACTCTATAAACCCGTTGGTTGGCTCCTCATTTTATTGGTACATACCTTTTAATCCCATGGAACCTATTGTAAATAAGTATTGATTATATGGATATTGATTTAGATGGAAAGTGTTAAGAGGATGATAATAATGCTCATTCGAGCCAGTAATTTACTACCTTTGATAACCCCACGGGGTCAATATCAAGGGGAAATTTTGTAGCCAAATATGGGCCAAACAAGAGCTTGTGAGTTCTAGATTGGTCAAAAAATTGAAGACAAGAGCCTAGATTGGCCACTTGTAGGGATACAGCCACTTAGACTAATAATGAGGTACATTGCCTTGAAAGTTATTAAAAAAATTCTTCAGTAGCATGAGGATCCCTTTAAATAGTCTTTCAAAACAACCAAGTCTCCACACAATGAGAAAAAAATAAAAACACAATGGAAGCAACAACAAATGAAGCCACTCAACCACCACAATATTAACAACAAAACCCACTTCATAGAGGTGAAATGGAACATATAGGAGGAGTAACTATAGAAACACTCATAGACATCCTAGTGTGGTGAATTAAGATGCTTGAGGCTAGAAGCACCAAATAACCACTCTAAAACTTAACACAAATAAATGAGTGGTTGTATTCTTCTAGGTGTCAGCCTCGTACTGATATTTTCTTGATTAGTGTAAATGAACCAAACCAGAGGTAGACCAATTACCACCATATGTTAACTTCTACTCATGTAATATGAGAAATGAAGCTTACATGTCTCTCTTTCCTCCATCATTCAATATAATGAGTCTATACCAACCAAGCGAGATGCTTGCATATGAAAATTTCAATCACATGATCCCACTAAGTTTTCAAAACTTGAATGTAGCTCCCCAACACTAGATCTAGTATTCCCTAAATATCAACAAATGAACATTCCTTTTCAAATTTAGACTAACTAACAAGCTCCTCCCATAGGGCTCATGTTTGAAGGAATCTATCCTTCCATGCATGACCCCCCTTTCTTTGACCTACCTCAAGTATCTAAAGGAGATCCTAGACCAAGGTAAGTGCAATCTAATGTATCCACTTTTAAAAAAAAGTTTCATGAGTAATTTTTTTTTATAGGAATGGGTACCCATTTAGGATTATGCTCCCAAACCAGAAATTTGACCCATATGGAACATGCACCCATTTTAAAATGAAATGGATACTTGATTCTATTTACATCATATACATGTTCCTTTTTAGAATGAGTATCCATTTTGGAGCATGTATACATTTCATAAAATTTGAAATTTGAAACTCGAGTGTTTGCTTTTATTTTAGGTTTGGAAGCCCAACCCTCATCCTTAGAGTTGTAAGTATAATGCCATGAAAACAAGAGAAATATTGAATTCAACAATATGGTTGATGACCTTTTTCCAAAAAAAATTGACAAAATTAAAACCCATTACAAATGATGATGTTTAGTTTTCAATATATATATATATATATATTAATGATTTGATATATTTTTATATTTATTAATTAATTTATGAGGAAATTAGTTCATACACTTGTAATGGCATATATTAGTATTTTTTTGATAACTTTTGTTTTTGATTTTTTTTTTTTAAAATGCATATGTGATAAATCTAGACATCATTCTTTACACAATGAAAACATATTATTTTATGATTAGTTTAGCTCGAATTATATTGGTTATACAGGAGAGGTTTTAAAAATAGTAATTAGGGTAAATTCAAAAATAATTTAAAAAATATTTAGAAAAAAATTATATAAAAAATCTCTTGATCAAACTTCATCATAATACACATGTTTCCCCAAAAGGAATTAGAAAAATAATTTTATTTAGGTCAAATAATGCTAGCCATACACATGCATGTTTTGGCTCATAACATAAGACTTTAAAAAGGTGATTTTTGTATATCCTATTCAAAATCAATCAAAGGATTTTTTCAAGGTACCCCAATTTGGAAAGGCAGAGAGCTTCTTCACGAGAAGAAAGGCTTATAAATGGGGGGAATTCAAAAATCAAGATTCCTAAATAACTAGAGGTATTTTCAAATGAATTACAAGTTGAAGCAATGGAGAGCTTCTCGGTGAGAAGGATGTCCTAGAAATAGGAGGTTTTGAGAGAAACCTTCATTTCCTATCCTTTAAAAAAAAAAAACTTTCATTAAGGAATTCTTAGTGAAATCAAACAAAAACCTAGGTTAGGAAGGATCACTTTTCTCACCAAAAGGGAAAAAAATGGAGCAACAACTTCCCCAAAAGGTTCAGAAAAAAACCTTTTGCCATCCCTTATGATCGATCTCACCAACACACAATTGGGTCTAAAAATTGAGGAGATGAAGGGTAAAGTGATTATTAGGAAAATATGGAATGCAAGATATCCCTATCCCTCATGCAAGCATGGATAAAAGAAAACTTGTATGGGATCACACAAATTACCCTGCTTTCAAATGGTTTCTTTATAGTTATTTTCTATACCAAAGAAGCTAGAAACAAAATCTTGCAATATGGTCCATGCTTTTATAAATGATTATGGACTTTTACTCCAACCCTAGTCTCCCCATTTTGTTACCTCTACTTCTAATTTTTCAATGGTCCCCTTTTGGGTCACTCTATCAAATCTTCCTTTTGAATACAAGGATTCCTCAATTAAAAAAAAAGGTGACTCATTAGGCTCTCTCTAAAATATTGATGAAAAATCTCTTTCAAATGATAAATATCCCAAGATTAGGATTTGTGTTCTATTTAAAACTACTAATTTTTTTCTTGAATCGATAAATATCATATTAGTTTATGGAGTATGGAATCAAACTATTAAGATGGAAAAATATTCTATTGAGCTAAATACCTCTCCCATTATGTATCCCACTCAAGGAGGGACTCAAACTAAGTTTTCTTTTCTTTCTTTTGAGAAAACCCACTCCTCCTCTCCCTCTCTGAATAATCTTTTCAACCCTCAAATCTTAGTTTTCCATCCAAAGTAAGTCAATCCAATTTAGGTTGCTACATTTGGGCCTTAGGATATCTCACTTGATTAGTTCAACCTAATAGATCTTGAGGCTTCTTCTCCCCTTGCATAAGTCCACCTCTCCTAAACATATTTTTGGGGGTGAAACAACCTTTCCCTCTCCCCTTGTCTCTGTTGAAAATGCAAGCATCATCAATGAACCTCCCCCTTTGGCATCTCTAAATGAAGCACAAATACACAGGTTGCTAGAATTAGAGGATAAGATAATAGAATTAGTAGTTGACATCCTTAAAAAAGTGAAATAATCTATTAGAAGAAATATTTAATGTAGACGATCAAAAAACCTTAATGAAACTCTTATCAATCTAAAAATATGAGAGGATTAAGAAATGTACTTGTTCACCAAAAACAAAATGAGGAAGGAAAAAATAATGCTAAGACACAATGTTGGGATCCAATTCACAATTGAGAAAACTTTAAGATCAAGGAGAGTATGTTGCTCTCCTGAGGAGCAATGAAAGTCCTCTCCTAGAATCTTAGAGGCTTAAATGCCCATAATAAAATATGCTTAGTCAAGTGTCAATTGGACAGTAGCAACCATGATATCTTTCTTCTTTAAGAAACCAATCTCTCTCTTGAAAAGGCACGTATATGTTAAGCAAATGGTCAAAATGGAAGTTCATGCTTGTTGTTGATAGAGGTGCTTCTAGAGGTTTAGAAATACTTTGGATGTAATTAATATATTTAAAAATAAAAGAATCTAGATCTTGTTGGATGATTTCCTCTATACAAAGTAGGTCTTCTCCCCAAACTTATTAGATATTCAACATTTATGGCCCAACAAGCACTATTCAAAAAAGCTTTGGAATATCTTGAGCTCGTATTTTTAGCCACTAAACCATGAGCTTGCCATATTTGATGGGTATTTCAATGCTTTATCAAACTCTTCATAAAAGTATGGAGGTATAGTTCCTCCACAAAAAAGTCATGAAAGATTTTAGAGATTTTATTTCAGCCAACTATTTATTTGACTATGTATCTTAAAATTGGAATTTTACTTGGTCAAAAAGACACAAATACTTCCACCAAATTACGAAAAATATTAGATAGATTTATGCTCTTAAAAATGGTTTAGTTTCCCTCACAATTTTACTTCTGAAATCCTCCCACAAACTGGATATGACTATTTTACAAATTCCTTACACATTCTAGAAGAAATAGCTCAATCCAAGTCTCCTTTTAAATTTGAAACAATATGGATTAGGGATTCTAACTTATTTAATCTCCTTAAGGATTGGTTGTTGAACATTCCATTTATTCAAAGGACCAAGGATGCTCCAACTATGTCATAAACTAAAATTATTGAAGGAAAAGACCAAAAAATGGAATAAATTCCACTTCAAAAACATTTTCTCAAAAAAAAAAGAAAAAAGAGTTGAACAACAACTAAATGTTTTGAATGAGAAAGTGATTAAACTTGGCATGGATAGTGATTCCTACGAGGAAGAAAGTATTTTGACAAAAATTGGAGAAAAATCTTCTTAGAGAGGAGATTTATTAGAGGTGAAAATCAAGAGAAATTTTGCTAAGGGAATATGACATAAACACAAAATTATTTCATGCATTTACAAAAGTAAGAAGGCAACAAAACAAAATATCTCCTCTAAAGAAAGAAATTTCATTTTTGAAAAAGAAAAGATAGAAGAGGAAGCAATTCAATTTTTCCAAGAGTTGTTGTCAAATCAAGACAATTATACTTCCTCAAATCCAACCAACATCTTAAGCTAACATTCCTACTATGATAACAAAAGCCCAAAATGAGGCTCTTATGAAAGAATTCTCTTTGGAAGAGTTGAAAAAGGTGGTTTTCTCAATGGCTCTAGATAAATCCCAAGGACCAAATGGATTTACAAACCTTTTATTCCAAAAATACTAGGAATTTTTAGGAACGAATGTCCTCTTAGCCCTTAAATAATTGAAGAAGAACAAAAATATCTTGAATAAATGAAGTCTACTTTCCTAGCCCTAATCCTTACAAAAAAAATTTCCCTATCATTTGTGGATTTAAGGCCTATAACATTATGTAACACAATTTATAATATCTATACCAAAGCAAAAGCCTCCAGATTGGCTCCTCTTATTCTTTCAATTATTTCTAAAGAGGAAGGGGGTTTCGTTCTAAGAGAAACTTCAGAGGGAGCCTTAGTAGCTCATGAAGTCTTACACATAATTCAAGAAGATAAAATCCCTTCCATGGTTTTGAAATTAGACATGATGAAAGAATATGAAATAGTTTAGAATATCCTTCTACCAATGCTCAACAAATTTGGTTTCAACAAATAATGGTGTAAATGGATCCTTGTTGGTGTAATTAATTATTAATTACACTTTAGCATAAGTTTACTTAAGCATATTTAATTCCTAAGTTATAGGTTTTATCCTTATCTTATTGAGCTATCTTGTTGCTCAAGATAAGATTAGGTTTATTGAGCAGTTTCATGGAATCGGCCATAACTTTCGCAAACGGAGCTATTTTTTTGCAAAAGAGATATCGTCGAAAAGTTGTTTCGACGCTCTACGCAATGGTGCAGGTGTGATTTTCTGGTTTTTCCTTTTTGATGCTTTTTTCTGCCTTGAAAGTTAGATGTTGCCTTTTTCACTCCAGGAGACGTATCTTTTGACTCACTTATCCATTTTTTGCAATTTTCGCGGCGTCGGAAAGCTGGTTTCGGCCTCTATGCATATTTGAGGTCATTTACAGAAAATGTATAACTTATTTTATGCATGCATTCATTTTTTTTCGTGTGCTAGGTTTGTATTTTCGCTTATGTTTTTGTAGTTTTGCATTCTCTCCTTCTGCAATCATTGGGTATTGTAATAATGAACTGATATAAAGTTCCATTAAGGGGGGTTCTTGCATCCATTATATGTATTGGTGAAAACTCGCATGAGTTTTTTTGGTTTCCTGTTGTCTCCTTTTAGCTTATTTCTTGCTTAGCTGGACACATCGTTGGTTTGCTTTGGTTCACACTTCACATTGGGATTTTATGGTTCTTAATCCGCATTGGTTCAAATCTTTCCCATTTGAGGGCCATGTTTTTATGGTCAATGTTCCAGAATCTTGATGGTACTCATCCTATGGGCAGTTTTAGTTTTAGTTTAGCATTGGCTTTGAGAGACATAACTTCCAGATTTGTCATCATTATGGGCTTCATTCATCCTTTCATCTACTGTTACAGATTCCAGGGTTGATCCAGTATGTGAGTTTCCAGTGTTCCTTGGCATTGGGTCTGCTGTTGCATTTGTGATTCCGGTTTTGGTTTCCGTTGTAGACAGAATTATCTTTCCTTGCTTGTCGGATTTGGGGTTCCAGCGTTGCTTCATCAGAGTTCTTCCAGTGCTTCTTCGCAGCAGTTCATCTCTCTGAGGGGGGGTTTTTCCCACTGGTTTTTCTCTCTCTTTGCATTTGTAAATGAGTACCTGATAAGGCCTTGTTGTTGGGACTCATATTTGCATAATAATCTGCTTCTCCCTAAGTTGCACTTATGGGGGGTGTTGGTGTAATTAATTATTAATTACACTTTAGCATAAGTTTACTTAGGTATATTTAATTTCTAAGTTATAGGTTTTATCCTTATCTTATTGAGCTATCGTGTTGCTCAAGATAAGATTAGGTTTGTGCATCTTTGCTTTTATAAAGAAAATTATCTCTTGTAATATTTTGTACTTCGAATATATCAATTTGCACATCTTTTGCAAATCTCTGCTTTTTCATTTTTCTCTTATGTGGAAGGTGATTTTTCTGGTTTGCAATTAGATCTTGGTTTCTAACAATCCTCTCTTGCATCTCTATTGATAGGTTTTCAATCACAATTAATGGATCCTCTCTTGCATCTCTAGTGCTAGGTTTTAAATCATAATTAATGGATTCCCCTATGGGTTCTTCCCATTCTCTCAAGGAATTAGACATGATGATCCTAACTCACCCTTCTTGTTCATAATAATGGTCAAAGTTTTGAGGAGGTTCATTGTGGCAAAAAATGAAGTGAACCAATGGAAAGGAATCAATATCACAAATTTCTTAGATTCAATTACCCACGCCTTATTAGAAGATGGAATTTTTCTTTTTAGAAAAGCAAGATTAGATGAAGCTCAAACCATCAAAAAGATAATTTCATAATATTGTATTGCTTTAGGTCAAGTAGTAAATACCAATAAATCAAATATTTTCTTTCAAAATGTTTCACCTAGAATTAGAAATAAAATATCTCATTTTATGGGTTTCTCAAGTGATATCCTCTTTAGTAAATACCTAGGGGTTTCTTTATTCTTATGTTTTGTAAGGAAAGAATTATGGAAGAATTTGTGCTCCTTAATAATAATAAAAGCCTCTTCCTAGTAAGATAAATGGTTGACTTTGGTAGGTAAGATAATGTTGGTAAAATTAGTCCTAAATGAATCTCTATTTACATGATGTAAATTCTAAAAATACCCAAGCAATTTCAAACATTCAAAAACAACTCATAGTTTTCTTTTGGTCAAATAAACTTCATTAAAAAAGGGTTAGTTCTCAGGGAAAAAAGTTGTACTTCAAAATTGGTTGGTGGAGTAGGCATATAGAACCTAGAAGCTCAAAACATAGCCTTAGGAGTTAACATGTAAATTATATACAAACTCGAAATCTAAATGGAGCTACTTAATGAGATACAAGTATCTAGATATGACAAATAGGGAGAGAATTTTCACACTAGCCAACCCCTCTAGAGGATAAAAATGTGGAATTTCTTAGTCTCTTTTCATGATTTGATTCTTCCTCAGCTTTCTCTAATAATTCACAATAAAGAGAAAGTGTTATTTTGGAAAGACTAATAAAAATTATTGGTTACTTATTAAGATGCAAATTATGATAATATAAACAATATTGTAAAACAAAAACATACCATAACACTAGATTTATGTGGGGAAAACCCTTTTCAGGAAAAAAGTATCACACTCAAAAAGAAAAACCCTTTGTATTATTAGTAACCAAATGTGGTTACATTACAATATCAAATCCAAGCTCATTAATATGATTCTTTAATAAATGATAGGATTCTAGAATGATTCTAGCAACATAATGGTACGATACCTGCAAACAACTTCAAAAACTCTCTGTTGCAAAATGCACTAATACCAAATATATAGTACAATACGATGAAGCAGACATCTCAAGTTAGAAACCCGGGATTTCCATATGGAAATAATCCAACACATGCATGCATATCATAGCTCTCCTTGATATACACAATGTCTACATGCATGCAACGATCTTGCATGTACAACACTGTCATATCTAGGACCCACCTGACATTGCTTTTACTATTTCCAATTCCTTCTTCATGCATAGGACCCATGAACATGCAATTCACCTAAATGCATGCAAACCCCTTGCATGCATAGGCACCTTCAACATATGGGGCTCACTTGTCATCAATTAGTCATAATTGACTCTTATGTTGTTATAATCTATCATTTGACAAGCCGATTAGAAAAAAATTCAGAATCAATCATAAGAACTCTTACAACATGACACATGCTACCAATTTAGCATCAAAATGGGGTCCACCAAGTGACATGACATAGTAGGCATAAAACTTAGGCTAAGAAAATAATGAAATAATAAAACTAATGCTAGGAATTGCAAAGGTTGAGACACCCTAATCCCATAATTTTATGGTATAGCATGTGAAGACATTGTTCACCTTATGATAGCTTAGAATTTTTCTAACAAATGTTGGAAGTGGCTATTGGGAAAATTGGATTGGTCAAGACCCTTACTAATCTCCCTTCTTCCTCACTTCCAAAAATGGCCCATCCTTATAAGAACTCCATCTATTTTTCTCTATGGGAGTTAAGTCCTTCAATCTTGATATGATAAATATGGTGTGAGAGCACCTCTCAACATTAAACTTTGATAAGTGAGAAAATTGCTGCTTTATGGTTTAGGACATATAACAACACTATTCTCCCAAAATCATTCAAGGAAAATTCTAGACATCTCAATCTAAAGTATGCAAAGGAGAAAGAGATCTTGCAATAGGGTTGTCCTAGGGTTTGATTAGAAACTAAAAAGGGGTTCACCACCAAGCTAGGGCTTGGAAAGAAAAATGAAATGCAAGACCTAATTCAATACAAGACTTCACTAAATGACCTAAATATGCATGTAAATCAAAATAAGGCTGAGAAATTAGAAGTGTGCACCTGAAAATTTGTAGAGGCCTGGATGAAGACTTGAAATGTTGAAAATACTAAAATTAATGTTTACTGGGACTCATATGCCAGGCTAGGTGATTTAGTCCCAGATTAGGGTTTCTGGGAAAGAACAAAAATCTGACAGAGATATATCTAAAACTCTGAAAATCTACAATTTTGACTATACTGGGACTCATACGCTAGAAGTGGTGTATCAATCCAATTAGGATTTTTTGGAGATTCAAAGTCTGAGTCTGCTCTTCAATGTCTGCTTTGTCCTTTCCATTTAATTTCCAGATATGAAACTTTGATTTGCAACCTGTAGATGTATTTTAGTGATCTTCAATGCAAGGTGACAAATTTGAAAACTTTGAACACTTGAAAACTTTTTCCAAACTTGCTCTTCAACGTGTCTCCAACCTAGATCTACAATTCACACACTAAAGAGAGGGGAAAATGTTGTTTTTTTAGTAGAAAGGGGTTTGCCTTGGTCAAACCCCGTTTTGGTAATCAAACCTTGAAATGCAATGAAATAGGAAAGGAGAATGATGAATGAACAAAATATAATGTTGCAACTCACCAAAACCTAGCAATAAAGTATTGCAAACATGTATGAGATGGCTCCAATGGATGTAGATCTTAACTCTTGCTTGAATGTTGTAGATCTCAAATTGAATGCTAGCTTGAATCAAAAAACCCCACATCACAAATGTTAGCTCAAAAACAAACATGATGTATGATGACTTTGACTTGATGCTTGATACTTGAATAATGCTCTAAAACACTTGATAATCAGCCCTTGAATGCTCTTGTGAACTCAAATTTTCTATAAGGAATGCCCTCATGAAAGTCTTGGGTCACTTGTAAACTTTCCAAGTGAAAACAAGTGAAATAACCTTGTATTTATACTTGTTTATGCCAAATTTCCTCAAATTACAACACTACAAGCTGACATCAGATCTAAAGGATAAAATACCACCAAGAGTTTGAATTTAATTTAATTTTGGGCCACACAGGACTCATATGCCAAAAGTGGCGTGTGAGTCCCATTAGGCTTAACTATGGGACATATTTTAAAAAAATGTGTAGAATGATGTAAAATCCAGATTGAGGCCCTAAAACCTAGGTGGGACTCATATTCCCAAGGTGGTGTATGAGGCCTAGATCACTAAATTTGGGCCACACAATCTAAAAACACCTAAATTATGATTGGATCTTGGTTCATGTCAGGATTATCCTTGAAAAGATGCATTAAATGGGGTTCGCGGATGTAAAATTAGGCCAATTAAAGCATAAAGAAGCCCAATTATTTAATAAAACCCTAGATTAATGTGAAAGTGTGTTACAACACTTTAAAACACTCTAAATAAGGCACCAATAAGCCCATTTAGTTCACAAGGGCCCAAGACCTAATGTGATTGTGTTAGACACATTACAACACTAAATCAAGGTCATGTTAGGGAGTACTTTTTCCATAATTACATCTATACCCCACTTTAGTGAGAGGAGTAACTTGCTTCCAACTCACACTAAAGTAGACCAACACACATCAAAGGGGGTCCCAATACACCAATGCTAGTAATATAGGACAACCATGATCAAGAGGGTTGTGCAAGTCCCCAAGACCAAGGCCCTATGGAAAAACAACATAGGCACAAGATAACAAACATGAAAATGATATAAAGAGAAACAACAAGGCATGAGCATACATTTCCAGAGACAAACATAAAAGAAAAATAAAATAAAAGAGGGGTGGATCAAGCTTTGAATGTTTTTCCAACATGATGTGGATCAGATCTAGGCTTTTTGTTCAAAAAATGCACCCTCACTCTAAGGCAATGGAACTTCAAGTTGTTCGTTGGGTGATTAATCCAAGAGGTTGAGACACATACACACACGACCAATATGCACTCACAACACACACGTGAGTGGCTATGGAAAATTCATGCCTAGGTTCGGCTTCCCGTCCAACCATACCAAAGTTATGCCCCTTGATAACTTTGATAAGGCGCCACACAACAATGAACTTCGACCTTCATGAGGAAAGAAAAGCTTCGTATGCTTGATACTCATGAACAAACCAGATGGCTCCATAGGCAAGCAAGGTGTGTTATGCAAGGTGGCCATATAACTTAAATTGTAAATGCAATATAGGGAATGTTCAAAGGAGTCTTGCTTAGTTCATGTAAGGTCTTAACTTAGGGAACATTGTGCCTAATGTCTCCAAGAGACGACTAGTCCAAGAATAAAAGATTCACAACTTAGGGGATGCAGTGTGTTGCATCAAGCCACTAAGAGGAATGTAGTATGCTTAGAGAGATCATGCTCTTGAATGACATCACACCCAATGTCATCCACAAAGAAAAATATGCATCACATGAAGTAAAAGGACTACACAATGAAACATGAAAAATGCAAAAGAATAATGCCAATGTATGCCCCCACTTTAAAGAAATTTCTAAACACCATGTTGTGAGCAATTACTTTAAAGTAGAAAATGATAAATTCTAATAATAAAGAGGACATGAGAGCTTATTTGGAAATCCCTATGCCAATTCATATGTTTCCAAATGAAGCTACGTCATGCAAAAGGAAAGAGAGGGGTTGCCCCCAAAAGGAAATAGAGCGGTTGCCCCCAAAATAAGCTCAATAGATTTAGGGTCAATATGTTCTTGCTACAATATGTTTTTAGGGTCAAACATATGTTCTTGCTACAAATAAACTCCAAACACATGAGGGATCCATAGATTAGGGCCAATATGTTCTTGCTACAATGTTTTTAGAGAGCTCAGAACTGTCATCATTCCCCAAATACTTATAGAACTAGAAGAATGACACAAAGAGAGTGAAAACAAAGAAAAACATTTTGGGTCAACATGGAAGAGACATGAATGTCTCGACGCCTTGCGTTTTCATCCGCAAAAGGAAAACACAAGACAAAGAAAAGATAAAAGAAAAGCTTTTGGTTCAACATGGAAGAGACATGAATGTCTCGACACCTTGCGTCATCGCCAAAAGGAAAACACAAGACAAATGAAAAATATAAAGGAAAAGATAAAATATTTATGACATAGAGAAGAATGAAGGTACAAATAGAGGGATGTCACAAAGAGAGAGAAAGAGATACATCAAATAGAACAGTACGGGGGATCACATTACACACATGAAATTAAACACATAACATGCAAAAGAAAACAAAATCAAGACTAGTAAGGCACATGTGAATCATCCTATAGCAGGTCATTCGCATCCCAATCATGTTCATTGTATACTGAAGGCGGACAACTAGCTAAAGGGACAATAGCAAGTGCTGAACTAGGTTCATCACCAAGTTCAACACTCTTCTTAGGATAATTATCGTTTAAGCTCATAGAAGAGGAAAACAATGTATTCAATTCATTATGCACCTCCTCATCAATTTTAGTAATCTTCTCATCATCATCTAAATTAATCACAACAAGAGGTTGAATTATAATGTCCAAAGAAGGGTTTAGCTCTTGTTGCAGTTGTGCTATAGGATCTTTTTGTTTTGGCAAAGGGTGGACTCATCGTGCATTGCTTCATTCAACTTTGGATCTTGATTTTCTTTGTTTATTTCTTCATTTAACCTTCGAGCAAGGGCACAATGTCTATGCCTACGCTCTCTAGCACCTCTATTTCTTTTAGTTTGGTTTTCAATTTGAGTTTGTGTAGGAGCAGGATGATCAACCATAGGTTTCTTTTCTTCCCTAAGGAGAGGAACGAAAGAAAACATGGAAGGTTGTTCAACCACTTTCTCTTTAACTTTGTAAACTTGTTTTATTCTACGAGGCATGACTAGATTGTTTTCGTTATCTCTTGGTCTTTTGTAGGAAGTAGGAAAAGGATCTATCTTAATTTGTTCTTGGTTGCTTGACATGTCTTTTGGTTCAATCATGGTTTCATCAAGTATGGTAGGCTCAGTCGTGGATTTAGGCATGTTTTGAAGGGATAGTTTTGCTATGAATTTCTCCTTGAACTTTTGGTAGGATTTGAAAAAGAATTCTTCTCAAGGTTTAATAGGTTCCATAGGCTTGGGCCAAAATAAATCTAGTGAAAAGTTCCATTGCGAAGACAAAGGGTTAAAGCCACTATGATGCACAGTGAAAATTTCATTGTCAAAGGGAAAATTTAAGCATCTATGCACAACTAAAGGGATGAAATTCATGGAGCAAAGCCATGGATAGCCTAGCTTCACACGAAATTGGTCTGACTGCGGGATGGTGGAGAATGAAACATCTAATGTTTTCAATCCTATTTGTAAAGGAAGAGTGATCGATCCCATCGCAGGTCAAGCGAAACCATTATGCATCTCGATCCATACTTTTAGTTTATCATATATTTCTTGATAGAGATCGTGCACAAGTAAGTATTCTTCAGTGATCACATTCTCTCCACAGACGGGATCTATTAATATCCCATTAGTGGGCTTGTCATAGATTCAGCTGACTATGCAAAGAGGACCATCAGGTGCATGTTTAAGTATATATTGTGAGGAGAAAGCAATCTCAAGAGGATTTTTAGTTCGACCTTTATGAGGTGAGACCTCGATCAATCCAACCATATCATCCATAGGATCAATATCTATAAGATCGTGTTGAACAGTATCATTGTCATCATCCGTGTCAACATTCATCACATCATTCTTTTTAGTTTCACTAGCTTTGACGAATGAAATTTATGATTAGGCATAGGGTTGGTAAAGCTTTGCAAGTTTTGGTTAGGAGGGGAAACAAACTTATTTCCTTTATCATTAACACCTCCAACGGAAAGCCAACCAGAATCAATGAGGTCTTGCACAAGATGTTTGAGATGCTTACAATGTTTTGTGTCATGCCCATTTTTTCGGTGTTAATGGAAATAAGAAATTGATCTAAAGCTCAGAGGTAAAGGTTTATTAGGATCGAGAGTTTTAATGGGAGGTAAGGTAATCATTTTTTGTTCTAAAAGTTGTGACATTGTGTTATGAAGGGTATCGGGTAGGGGAGTGAATTGTCTTTTCGATTCCCCATAGTTAAAGGGTATCGTTGCTTTTATAGCAGCTACTTGGGTATCAACATGTTGAGTTGTTTGTTGAGGGGGATTTAGTTGAATGAAACCTTTATTCTATTTTCTAAAAGGTTGGTAATTTTTTTGATTTGCGGACTCAGACTTCTTAGTTCGGCTAGAGGTGGATTTTGCATTACGACTACTAACTGAGTTTTGGTAATCACAAAGGGTAGTACATAAGTGCATGAAGGAGGGAAATTTCATCATGGTAAGCTTATCTTGTATCTTAATTTGAAAATTCTCTATGAACATATTTTGAAGGTAAGATCGGGAACCTTTACATCAATTTGGAAATAAAGCAATTGATAGCTCGAAATAAAGTCAGTAACCTTTTCCTCTTCTTTTTCCTTGTATCTCATCAAATCGGCCAAGGTCATCGTAGGAGTTATATGCACTTGGAAATGGTTGATAAATGCCTCAACAAGTTCATTGAATGAATGAATTGAGTTGTTCGATAACAAAGAAAACCATTATAAGGCAATATCCTTCAAAGATCTAGGGAAAAGTTTAGCCAAGAGTTTATCGTCAAGAATAAAGTCACTACATAAGGTGGTATAAGCAGAAAAATGGTTAGAAGGATCTCCTTTCCCCCCATATTTCTTGAATCTAGGCACCTCTACACCTTGTGGCATCGATGTTCATAATATCTCCGAGGAAAAGTGACTGCTTTTGACATAATATGTAGGTGGGCCATTTTGATTTTGGTTGATAGTGGAAACTTGCTTTTGAAGGGATGAAACGGTTTGCAAAAGTTGGTTTATGAGAGGGTCATTGTTTGTATTGTGAGATGGAGGTGGATATGGTGGAGGTGTGTATGTGTTCGAAGGGCAAGTGAATGGAATGCTTATAGGTGGTAAAGTGGTAGGAGATATGATGTGCGATGCCACAAAGGTACTAGGGATGCTAGCGGAAATACCCAAGGAAGGAATCACATTACTAGTAGGTTGCATTGTTGTTGTAACTTGAGGGTTGGTATAGGTAGGAATAGAGGTAATTATTGTGGGAGGAGGAATTTGAATTCCTCCTTGGCTTGTAACATTGTTCAAGGGTAAAGCACAACTAGTGGTTGAGGTAAGATGTTTTCCAAAGATTTGAACTATGTTACCCACAAGGTCAACTCCATCTTCACTTTCAAGCATTCGATGAATGTTATCTATGGTAGGGATAGTAGTGGTTGAAATTTTTTCAGTACTTATTTGATTTTGTAGGTTTGCTAAGTCTTCATGAACTTGGATTATGTTTTCTTGCGGAATACTAGCAACCATTATTTTAACATGCATCACACTACTTGAAGGCAAGGAATTGTTAAGGGTATGGCCCATACCTAGTGTACTAGTGTCAACACTAGTAATGAAAGAGATAGATATCCCAAGATCCACGATGATTTTACTATCGCGGGATGACATGAGTCTCAAAATTCATCTCACTATAGTATTAGCAATAAGACACCAAGTAGAAAAGCTCATGCAAGGGAAAATCAAGGCAATGCAAGATGCAATGAAACAAAAACTCTATAAAATGAAACAAAAATTTATCAACAACAAACAAAAGCTCAGAAATAGAGTTTTGAATTCTAGAAAATGCATTTTAAAATCTACACTGGAACTAAATCGCCTAGAGGGGCGTATGAGTTCCGATGAGGGTTTTTTTCTCAAATTTCAAAAAAAATTAAGTGACTTTTATGCTTTTTAGTTTGGATGATCTATAGACTATATGAAAATGTATATTTCAAATGATATTCAATGATGCAAGATGCAAAAATGCAACCTCTATGCACTTTCACTAATGCAAGATTTAGAAACCCTAGATGCAAATTAACTAGTGCAAACCCTAATGCAAAGTTAATGCAAGAAAGATCTAGGACTATGATGCACTCCAAATTAGAAATGATGTGTTTTAAATGTAGGTTCACTAAAATGATAAGTGGGAAAATGGTTGCTTTATGGTTTAGGACGTAGAACAACACTTTTCTCCCAAAGTCATTTAAGGAAAACCCTAGAGATCTCAATCTAAAGTATGCCAAGGAGAAAGAGATCTTGCAATAGGTTTGTCCTAGGGTCTAATTAGAAACTAAAAAGGGGTTCACCACCAAGCTATGGATTGGAAAGAAAAATGAAATGGAAAATCTAATGCTAAAACCTAATGCAATTCAAGACTTCACTAAATGACCTAAAAATACATGTAAATAAAAATAAAAGGCTGAGAAATCAGAAGTGTGCACCAAGAAATCTGTAGAGACCTGGATGAAGAATTGAAATGCTCAAAATACTAAATTTAATGTTGACTGGGACTCATATGCTAGGTTGGGCGATGTAGTCCCAGATTAGGGTTGCTGGGCAGGAACAAAAATATGGTAGAGATATGTCTAAAACTCTAGAAATCTATAATTTTGACTATATTGGGTCTCATACGCCAGAAGTGGTGTATCAGTCTAGTTAGGATTTTTTGGAAATTCAAAGTTTGATTATGCTCTTCAATGTTTGCTTTATCCTTTCCACTTGATTTCTAGATTTGAAACTCTAATTTGCAACCTATAGATGTCTTTCAGTGATCTCCAATGCAAGGTGACAACTTTGACAACTTTCTCCAAACTTGCTCTTCAATGTGTCTTCAACCTAGATCTGGTATTCACACACTAAAGAGAGGGTAAAATGTTGTTTTGTTAGTAGAAAGGGGTTTGCCTTGGTCAAACCCCGTTTTGGTAATCAAACCTTGAAATGCAATGAAATAGGAAAGGGGAATGATGAATGAATAAAATATAATGTTGTACCTCACCAAACCCTAGCAATAAAGTGCTACAAACATGTATGAGATGGCTCCAATGGATGTAGATCTTGACTCTTGCTTGAATGTTGTAGATCTCGAATTGAATGCTAGCTTGAATCACAAAACCCTACATCACAAATGTTATCTCAAAAACAAACATGATGCATGATGACTTTGACATGATGCTTAATACTTGAATAATGCTCTAAAACAATTGATAATTAGCCCTTGAATGCTCTTGTAAACTCTTGAATTCTCTTGTGAACTTGAATTTTCTATAAGGAATGCTCTCATGAAAGTCTTGGGTCACTTGTAAACTTTCCAGGTGAAAATGAGTGAAATAACCTTGTATTTATACTTGTTTATGCCAAATTTCCCAAAATTACAACACTACAAGCCGACATCAGATCTAGGAGGATAAAATACCACCAAGAATTTGAATTAAATTTAATTTTGGGTCACACGTGACTCATACAACAAAAGTTGTGTATGAGTTCCGTTAGGCTTAACTATGGGACACATTTTTAAAAAAATGTGTAGAATGATGTAAAATCCATATCGAGGCCCTAAAACGTAGGTGGGACTCATACGCCCAAGGTGGCGTATGAGTCCCAAATCACTAAATCTAGGCAACACAATCCAAAAACTCCTGAATTATGATTGGATCTTGGTTCATGTTGGGATTATCCTCAAAAAGATGCAATAAACAAGGCTTGTGGATGTAAAATTAGGCTAATTAAAGCATAAAGAAGCCCAATTATTTAATAAAACCCTAGATTAATGTGAGAGTGTGTTACAACACTTTACAACACTCTAAATAAGGCACCAATAAGCCCATTTAGTTCACAAGGGCCCAAGACCTAATGTGAATGTGTTAAACACATTACAACACTAAATCAAGGCCATGTTAGGGAGTACTTTTTTCATCATTACAAAATTTTAAGTGACTGTTTAAGATTATCTTGTTGTCATTATGAACAAATTTTGATATGCTTATTAGTATGCTATGGACCTTTGATTTTGGCATACATTTTGATTTCATGATATACATATATATAGGTATAGATTCGTGTTGATCATAGTTCTAGTGATGTTATGTGAATGGTCAAATTAATCAAATGATCTTGTTCTCTACTATTTTTGTGAGTAGTTTAATTTTATGACGATGGATTATGATATGTTTAATATGTAGTGAATTTATGATTATCTACCTTAGAATGTGGCTTATTTGGTAAATGTAACATTGTCATTCATTAATCTGCTATCACTCTTGGTTTTGTCCTACAAGAGGAGATAATAAAGCATGAGAAGACTACTGAATCTAGTGCCAACTACTAGAAACATGATGTTTTGAGTTCCTTATGGAGTATTGGGAAAATCTTCTTGAGTAGAATGTTCTTCTTTGTTGTTTGTTTTAATTTTCAAAAAGTTACTCTACTGAGACTTTGTTGTTAGTTTGTTGTCATTGGCTTGTTTATGGCCTTTGACCTTGGTTTATGTTTTGTTTAAATCTCTTCCCTTCGTACCTTTTGTGTAAGGGTATAACACCCTATAAATTCTGCAAACATTATAATGATGAGAAATGGAAGTATGCACTAAAATTTTCTAATTATGAAATGTTATATGTAAATGCAATATATTCCAATATCATATTATTTTAGCTATAATTTGTTTTTGATGATGAAATAATAATTGTTAATCTAGCATGTAATTGATCCCATGCCTAGTGGAATTAGGGAAATTACATGGTAATTTGTTATGAATTTCTAGTGGAGCCAATATAACCTATTTGGAGAAGATAAAGTATTTTGTCTTGTTCAACTTACATGATATAAAATTCATTTTTGCAATGTATAAATTGGCATCTACATTATGTAGTGTTTGGTGTTGTGAATATATATTTGAATGTTGTATGTGGGAGTTAAGATAGGATTGTGGTTTGTAAGTTTTAACTTGAATTCTATGTTATTTTCTATGTTTAATGTGGATTTAAAGTGTTAGTATCACTTCATTTTGTATTTCCCATGGTCCTAGGTCATCAGACTTTGGTCTAGAACACTTTTTGTGAGCATAAATTTAACTTCACATGAAATGTGAACCCATTTTTGGAGCCCTTTATCATTGTGAAAAAATTTAAATTTGGTAGATCAAGGTGGTTGGAAAGTGTACTTAAGGGGCCACAAGGAGTGGTCCAAGAGAGGGTTCACACCAAGAGTGTGCAAGGTTGGAATAATGGGTTTGGAGGATCAACTATTAAGGCGAAAAGTGTCACCTTCACAATTAAATATGGAGGGATTAGGTTTTCCATTTATTTTTCCCTTTGGTGTTGTGGAGAAGGCTTTTTGGGAATTTATTCTTGCTTTTCTCAATTTTGGTTTTAGAAGCAGAGAGTTTTAGACTTGAATTGGAGTAAAGAAGAAGGATTTCTTGAGGAGAAGAAGCTGGAGGATGATTTGATTATAGAGCTATACCAACCTTCTTCAAGTGTAGGGAATTAACCAAGATAAGCATCTTTCCTCTTACTTGACTTTGTGAAAGAACATTGTGTAAATGTGTTTTAGTTTTGATTTCTATGTTGGTTCTTTGTTGTTGTCAAAGTTTTTTTGTGGTGTGGGTTTTGGGATAGTAGGAGTATGCTCTCCTAAACTGACGAGAGCACTCCTTTTTTGGGGTTGAGAGAGTTAGATGTCCTTGATGGGGAAAGATTAATGGGTAAGATGACCCACGTGACTCATTTGATATAATGTTGTGTAATGTGTGTTGTGGGAATTTTGACATGATATTTTGAGTTTTGTGGAGGACACAAGTGGAGAATTTTTGGAGGATTGGTTGATGTTATATGTATATTTCTTGCTTTTTGTTTTCCCCATAAGTTTATGTCCTTACTCCCCTTTTTACGAGTTCTTGAATGAACTCTTGTTTAGATATTTCCTTGGAGTATTTGTGAAAATGTGATGTGCGGTTTGCTATGAAAATATTGTTGTAAGTTTTGTGTCGTGGCTGTAAATTTTGACTCAATATTTAACTGGTTACCATTTGTTTTCCCAAGCTTGGGGGTGGAAAAATTTATATCTTAAGGTTGGGAGGTGAGCTCACATTGACTTTGGAAATTTTTATCTTTGTTGATTATGTTGTGTGCAAGATACTTTCATGTAGAATGGTTTCATAGCCTTGAGAAATTATCCTTCAGTATTGTTGTAGATATAATTTTGAATCAATTCATGCATATTTGATGTCCAAGTGGTGTAAATATGCTTGCAAATCTCATTGTAAATAAGTTGTGTAAGTTGTAAGTAAGCTTATCTAGGGGTAGTTTAGTGTTGTATGGAATGTAAGCTGGTATTATTGTACTAATAAAAATAGTTTCATCATTTTAAAAAATTATTTGGAAATACTAGAGTATAACTTGTAGATGTTTAATCTCTAATGTAGGAAAAATTTGTGTTACATTCCTTTCTTCATTGTACCTATTCACATAGAAAATAAATTTTATTAAACACACGATGATAATATTTTTTAACATGGTTGTACACATCTTTTAATTCATGAATGACTAGATGGAATTATTAAGGGTTGAGTGTTGTGTTAACAAAGAAATATGTATGAGTAAAAGAGTTGAATCTACTTGTAAATTTGTTGGAAATTCTTTGTAATACTTATTGTAGGTTGTGTTAATGTATGCATATGTTTATTTACAAAGGAGATCAACTGTTTACATTTTTTCCAGTATATAGTTATAGTTTAAGGATGAAAAATTATATTAGTTAGGGAGAATAAACTGCCAGCTGTAGTAGCCTCCTTTGAAATTTTTGTACATGAGTTAAATGGAAGAATGCCAAAATAGTTGAGCTATCATACCTCTATGTCCTTGTAAAGTGATTTTTTAAGTTATGTGAAAGGTTATTCTATTGCTAAGTGAAATGAAAAAGCTCTTTTTTTTCCTATTAAGTCCCTTCTAAGAGTTAAGGGGGGCTTCTTTTTTTATAGTCCTTGGCTATAAAAATTTACTACAAATATACATGGTGCAAAGAAATGTTACGTAAGTCTCACATGTATAGCTTGTATAGATACCTTATTTTTCCATTTTTCTTGTAAGTATGGTTGGTAGGAGGATTGTGTAGTATCTTCCTCTAATTGATGTTAAGAGAATATTCTAGCTAAAAACATAAAATATATTCATAATAATAAAAAATATATTCATAGGTAGTTGATGAACAATAATCTATTTAAAATTTATTTTAAGCATGTTTAGAGTGGGATGGTCAAATTATGAATATACTCAAAACATAAGTTTTTTTTACATATTAGTAGCAAACATTTTTTTTTTTTAAAAGAAATTTTATTAAAAATATTAAAATAATAATTCAAAGGCCACAACCTCCTCACTGCCCTCCACATTGGGGAAGAGCCCTAAGGGAGCCTCGAACCCATGTAGGGTCTAGACATCCCTCAAAAGGTCTACACTCTTCCTTCCTCAACATTAGTTTGTGGTGCTAGAATATGTATTAACTCAACCATTAATACAATCCTCCCAACCATAGTTACCCTAAATTCAAAGTTTGGTAAGTGGATTCAACCCTTGGAATATGAAAATATCAGAGCCTTCTACCAGGTTTGCAAAAAAATTGGTCATTTATAGAATGCTTGCAACAAGAAGTTTGTGGATCCTCTGAATGGGAAAATGGGTGTGTCGCTAAACCCCCCTTCTAAAAATGCTTAAATGGCTAACTCTAGGACTATTTCTAAAAATATTTTGAATCCTACCTCAGTCATGGCTCATCCTTTGATAGAGGATGGGCCTACTCAGGGCTTTTCTATTGAGAAGACTCTTAAGGATCCCCAAATTTCTATGGACTCTAATACTTCTCCCAAAAGGGACAAAGTTACCGCTCTTCCTAAGGAAGTCTTGGCAGAGCCTTTGATTCCCCATAACAAGAATGGTTTTGAGGTCATATTTCCAACCAACCCTATTTTGTTAGATTTGGTCATAGATGAACAACAACAAGCTTGTAGTCTTGAATCCAAGATATTGAAGATCAAAAATTCAATTCTTGTTTCTTAATCAAAAGGAAAAATGCTCTCTTTCCAGGAAGATAACTTAGATGCTCTTAAGGAAGGAGAGATAAACCACCAATAGAAATAGAAAAAGGATTATTCTCCTCCTATTTTCTCTCATGGGAAACAACAACAAGCCAAAGACCAACAATTATCTTCAAACAAAAAGGAAGAAAAAAGTATAAAGGATGCTATGGCCCAACTAGGTTTCTCTTCTTCACCTACTGATGCAGTAGTTGAAGAAGATTGGACTCAGCCTAATACAAAATATAGAAAGAAAAATAAACTTGATGTAGGAGGAGGGAACAAAGTTGGAAGGCCACCCCTGAAGGAGTTAAGGAATAAAGACACAACCCATGATTTGCCTTAGGAAAACAAAAAACTCTTGACTCTCTTTCAAGAGATAACTCATAAAAGAAGTAAGTGGGAGGGGTCTTCCCCCCTTGCAGTTCATCAAGATGGTGTTGCTCTTTTCTTTGTCAAAAATGAAATTTATTTCATGGAATATCAAGGGCCTAAACATTCCATTCAAACAAAATTTGATAAAAACTTGTATGGTTGATTTTAAACCAGATATATTTTTTATTCAAGAGACTAAAATGAAAAAGGATACCTTTGAAAAAGTTGTTAAGTGCTTTTGGCCTAGTTCTAATTTTGCTATTAGTGATGTTGATGGTGCTTCAAGAGGCATAACTACTTGTTGGAATTCTGCTAGATTGATTGGCTCCATTAGGTTTTGTAATAAAAATTGCCTAATGGTCTCCTTTGAAGACATTATTACTCTTGCTAAATGGAACTTAATAAACATTTATGGCCCCAACTCATGCCTTGATAGACTTTCTCTATGGGATTTTCTAGAAACTAAAATAAATAACAGTGAGGAGGAATTATGGATTTTGGGAGGGGATTTCAATTCCTCGGTGTTTCCTTTAGAAAAACAAGGAGGTCTGGATGACTTCTCAGAAAGTATGATGGATCTATTAGGGTTTTTTAATAGACATCAAGGCAACCACCTCATTCAAGTCAAATTAGATCGCTTTCTCATTTCCTTAAATTGGAATATACTTCAGGACCTTACTCTTACTACTTTTCCAAGAACAGGTTTGGACCACAATGCTCTCCTCCTAAGTTAGCATGACAAAGTTGCTAAAGGAATTTTTCCTTTCATATATTAAATAATGTGGACCCACCATTCAAATTTCAAAACTCTTGTGGAAAGTTGGTGGAATGAACCTTGTACTGGAACTCCTATGTTTTGCTTGGCCAACAAATTAAAAAAAGTTAAAGAACGAGTCAAAGGATGGAATAAGTTCTCTTTTGGAAACATTTTCCATACTAAGAAATCATTAGGAGACAAGATCAAAGAGATTTAAGATTTGATGGAGCAAGGAGTGGTTAATGAATCCATATGCAATGAAGAATGAGACCTTAGAATTCAATGGTTCAAAATAAACAAAAAAGAAGAAATCTTCTGGAAATAGAAATCCAAGATTCAATGGTTGGTGGAAGGGGATAGGAATACTAATTTTTTTCACCAATCAACATTAAAACATAGAAGCAGAAACATGATTAGATTTATAAAAAAAGAGGATGGGTCAATCCTTAATTTGGAAGATGAAATTTATGATGAAGCAATTTCATTCTTCTCAAACTTCCAAAACGCCCCTGTTGTTGATCTAGTTGAGCTTGAAAACCTACTATTATGGGTTATTCCTCAAGTCATCTCTGAGAAATATGTAAAAGATTTATCCAAAGTTGTTTCTCTCAAGGAAGTCAAGGATTTGATTTTCTCTTTTGGTGCCTATAAAGTCCCAAGACCAGATGATTTCCCTCCAACCTTTTTCTAGGAATTTTGGGATGTCACCTCTACTAATTTGTTTAATGTACCTCATGACTTCTTTAGATCAGGTAGACTCCTAAACCAACTTAATTATACTTTTATTGCACTTATCCCCAAATCTAAAGAAGTGTCCTCAATGCAAGGCTTCAGGCCTATAAGCCTCTACAATACCACTTATAAGATTTTTTCAAAGATTATGGTTAATAGATTGAATCCAGTTTTGAAAAAGATGATTGCTATTAACCAGAAAGGTTTTGTTCAAGGGAGGCACATCTAGATGTTGCCATATATACCCATGAGGTTTTCTACTTAATGGAATTAAGTAAGAAATAGGGTATGGCTATGAAACTTGACATCTCTAAAGCCTATGTCAGGGTCTCCTAACCATTTCTCATTGCTATCCTCAAAAAGTTTAGGTTCAGAGGAAGATTTCTCAATTTAATTACCTCTTGTGTCATGAATCTCAAATTTTTGGTTCTAGTTAATGGTGTCCCTAAGGGGTTCTTCTCTTGTGGAAGGGGTTTAAGACAAGGCGACCCCTCTCACCTTATCTCTTTGCTATTATGGTTGAGGTCCTTAGAAGAAATATTCAAAAACTATTAGACATAAAACTATTAAAAGGGTTCAAAGTTGCTTCCTCCCTTCTCCCAACCTCTCATCAGTAGTTTGTGGATGACAGTATTCTAATTGGGGAAGCCTTGGTTGCTAAAGCTGGCCACTGGAAAGACATCCTTAACAAGTACATGCTAAAGTTTTGAGTCAGCACATCAACTATAGCAAAAGTAAAATCTATATTTTTAGCACTGACCAAATAATTAAAGAAAGGGTTTTGCACATTATTGGTTGTCAAGAATTTGACCTCCCTGCTACTTACCTTGGTCTCCCACTCATCTCCAAAATACCTCACAGTAACTATTGGAACTACATAATTGAAAGGATTAAAAAAAACTGGCAGGCTAGAAAGGGATACTTTTATGCCAAGCAGGGAAACTATAACTACTCAAAGCCTCATAGCAAAAAATTCCAGTCTATTACCTCTCCTTCTTTAATATTATGGTCTTTATTGCATAAAATATTGAATTGATTCAAAGAAGATTCTTATGGTCAAGAATGGAGGAGAGAAACAAGATGGCCGTTGTAGGATGGGAAAAAGTCTGTGCTCCAAAGAGGGAAGGTGATTTAGGTATTTGAAGGCTGAAGCTCTTTAGCAAAGCCCTAGTTGCAAAAATGGGATGGTACCTCTTGGAAGGAGAAAAAGATTAGGTCATAATCCTAAGAGCTAAATACTTGAAAAACAAGGAACAGGGTTGTTTCCAATGGGATGAAGAGCTTCCTTATGGTTTAGTCTTTTGGAACAATCTGATTAAAATTAGAGGAACTATGAAATTGAGAGTTAAAAAGAGAATAGGGAATGGACAAGATATTGATTTTTGAGAGGATGTTTGGACAAAAAGTACACCCTTATCTTCAAATAAAAATCTCCTATAGATAAAAAACAAGTTGATAAGAGGTATTGGAAAATATGCTACTAACTATATCAATTGGGATGGTTTGAAGCCTCAATGGATCAATTTTAAAAACTATCTTAATGGAGTTATTCTCAGAGGAGGGAGACATCATAAATGGAAAGAAACATTGCAGTTTTTACTTCAATAGGTTGGTGAAGCTAAATTGTTTTTGAAAGATAGAAAAATGAATGGATTTGGACCAACAACTCATTAGGAAACATCTCAGTCAAATTTGTTTACGAATTCTTGGAAAGCCCCTGATTCTGAAGGGTGAATTTCATTGGAACATGGTATGGATAAAAAACCTAATACCCAAAGTGAATAGTTTTTTGGTGGGTAGTAGCCCATGGTAAGATTCTCACCATGGATAATTAAAAAAAGAGGTTTCCAATCTATTAGTAAATGGTATTTATGCAATGAAGCTGAGGAAACAATAATGCACTTGTTATTTCAATGTTCCTACTCAAGTGAGTTTTGATTTCTTTTCCTTGCTAACCTCATGACTGAATGGGTTTTCCCACCCTCTATAAATCTATTTATGGATTGTTGGAATATTTTCAATCTCTGGTGACAAGTCCCCCCTTTTATCACCTGGGAGCTGTGGAAGGAGCGAAATAATAGAATCTTTAGGGATACTACTAGAAACAACAAAGATATTTGCATAGCTATTAGACATGAGACTCAAGAAAACATAAATGCATGAAAATATGCCCCTTTTAAGCATATGCCCTCATATAAAGAAATACAAATAAAGAAATTATGGGGATTAACACATGACCTAACCAACTTTAATTGGGCTAAATAGCTAATAAGAAAAACTATAATTTGGTCCTCTCCGGAAGCTGGTTGGATTAATTGCAACTTTGATGGTTGCTCTAAGGGGAATCCAAGATTGGATGGTGTTGGGAGGGTAATAAGGTATCATAAAGGAATTTTATTGAAGGCTATGGCAATGGCTTGAGCATTGCTTCAAATAATCTTGTTGAGGCTAGAGCTACGTGGGTTGGTATAAACCAACTAAAGGACAAAGGTTATGCAAAGGTGATAATCGAAGGAGATTCTAAACTAATAATTGAAAAATTAATGGAAATTGTTGATGTGCCTTGGGAACTGAAAAATATCATGGATGATTGCAAGAGAACTCTCAAAACCTTTCAACATTATCAAATTTTCCATGTGTACAAAGAAGGTAACATAGCAACAGATGCTATGACAAATGAAGGTCTTAGTCATAATGGGTGGTCCTACTATGACTTCTCCTTACTTCCAAATTACATCAAAAAGATAATTAAAAAGGAGAAATTTGTTTCCATATATAATCATATATGGAACGATGATAGCCAACTTTTATTGGGATGATCATTGAATTTTGTTCTAATGATGACTAATCAAAGAAAGGTTAAAGAGTTAGTGATCATCTTGTAAATGATGATCTAGGGTATTATGGTATGTATGAGGATGGAGAACCATAGAATGATTACATTAGTACTACTTTCTATTTGAAGATGAAGATTAGTAGCATGTGGAAAGACAATCTAATGAATTTCCCAAGAACTGCTCCTACGGGGTGGCAATTTAAAACAATTGAAAGTTAAGACATTACCTACTCAAAATATTTTCAAAAATCTATTTACAACCAATCAAAATTACATCTCCATATTGGTCTCTGCTTGAAAATTCGTGCAAGCTATATGTTACTTAATATTTCCTTTTAATGACCTAAAATTCATCATTCCCAATAAGGGTGGGAGAGGCACACATGAGATCTTTTCTTGTGACCCGCCTGAATCTCTAACTATTATCATTCTTAATAGTTGGGTTAAGTCGACGCTCTCCTAAATGAAAACTCCTAGTGTTACCCTCAATTCCAAAGACTTCACATTTCGTGTGATTTCAGTGTTAGATGATATAGGCTTAGTGAATGACTACCTATTGTTGAGAAAATATTGTTTGATTAGTGAGGATATTATGGGGGGGCCTAGAAAGAGGACAAAACTAAGTAATTTTTATTCCCTCAGATAAAATGTGAAATTATGGGGCCTCTTTGAAAGAGTGGGTTTCACCCCATTGTACAAGTTTGCAACCTCTTGGAGTGATGGGGAAGTGAAAATGAGAGGGCTCCAATTCACTGTTACTGCTAAATTAATTGCTCAAGCTACAAGCCAGCCTTATGAAGGAAAGATCTCTAAGAAGAGTATGGGGAAGCACCAGCAATACATTAACAAATTTTTTGAGACAAAAGAAAAAGCGAGGAGATTCCAGAATGACTACTCTTTGTGATGAAATACTTTACTCTTAAAGGTCATTTTTAGTTGATACATGGCTATCACTTTCTTTTTCTAAATCACATCCGCCACCTGGAGAAAATTAACCTTCCATTATTTCTCCTCTCATCCCTCCAACAAAGCATGGAAAACGGTACAAACCCCCCTCTGCATTAGGGTCTCATTAGAGCTATTTGCAAGTTTTTCCTTGGAACCACACCGCAAAAGAATATTTCCCTTAATCTCCTTGGAAACCCTTAGTCTCCTAAAAGCTTTATTCGCATAGAGTTGCTTGAAAGTAAACCTCACTCCCCTGACAAAGCAACTATGTTGAAAAAGAACAAGTCCCCTCCCCTTGATAGATGAACCCTCTTAGGAAGAGCTCTCAAGAATTACTCTGGAGAAACATAATTCTTCACCCCTTTCTTTTGGCCTAATTAAATGTAGAAAGGTGGTGATAAAAAAACCTATCCCAAAAATCCCCACAATTACTATCTCAAATGACAAGGATAATATCCCTGATAGCAGTTTGACACCCCCTGGTGGTCTTAGGTCAACTTGCTTGGCTATTGTTGCATCTAAAGGGTTAGAGGCTGGTAAAAAGGGTAAACAAATATTGAAAGGGAGAATATGGTCTCTTCAGAGGAGGGTGAAAAAAAGGAAAAAAGTGGTGGTGGTGGAGAAAGAGGATTCTTCAGAGGAAGAATACATCCTAGACAATTTAGGGGAAACTGATTTTTTTGAGGAAGAGAAAGTTTATGATTTCGAAGAAAACAAAGAAGAAAGCCAAGACTTGGAAGAAGAAAACAATGATCAGGAAGAGGATATCGGTGTGGCTGAAGGGTTATATTCTAGAAAAGAAGATAGGAAGGAGACTGTCAAAGTAAGCCCTATGGTCACAAAAATTTTAGATACCCCCACTCATACCTTTCATGATCAGGAGAACTCAAAGGAGAAAGAGAATAAAAATGTGAATGCTAAAATTAAAATTCTTACTGTGAAGATGGAGCAAATTGAAAGACAAATGGAGGAAGCCGATAGTTCTTAGAGGATACAAATGATGGAAGCTTCTATCAAGAATATTTGCAGGTTTATGGATGACATAATGAAAAGGGTGGTTATGGGAACCATTTTTGGACAAGGAAAAATTCAAAAACAATAAAGGAAAAAAGGATAAAAGGATAAAAGGAAAAAAGGAAAAAAGAATGAAGTTGATCGGTCTAAGGCGATGGAGCTCAAGGAAAACATGGCATAAATGGTGGAAGATCTTCAAGAGAACTAGAGCTTCATTGAAGAAGCTAAATTTTCTTTTATATTTCTAGCTATAGACTTGGTTATTAGAAAGTGGTGCCTCCTTTTGATCTTTTTGTTTAAAATTGCTATATTCTACGTATGGTTGTTAAGTTTGTTATTAACTCTTTTTGGTCTGAAACTTTAACTCTTCGCTATTTGATAAATATTGTTATCTTGTTAATAGTTAGTTATGGACTTTTTGTCTGGTTTGTTTTGTGGTTATGTAATGGGGAATAGGTTTATGGTTTGTCTGGTAAGGTTAATTTTTGGCCACGACTATGGAATGGGCTAATTACTATTTTACTATGGCATTTTGTCGATGTTGATAGTGTTGTCAATCAGATTGCACCCGAACGCTTGAATAGTTAAATCCAACAATCTGTTGAAACATGGAATGATTCTCAGGCCTGTGGGTTGCCTAATTTTGAGAATCAATCTCTAGAGAGGGTTGGTTCCCTGATGAAAACCTCCTAAAAACTAACTGACTTGGCTGGGAAAGAGATAAAAAGCTTGCTTGAATTGAAATCTTAAAGCTATGAGAGGTGATTGCACCTAAATGGTAATGACTTGCAATTATGACTCACAATAAACTCCTCAAAACTCTAATCTACACAACCTGATTTAATAATTTAATCACTTGAATGATTTAAACAGAGGCTTTGATCTTAATGCAATATTGAGGGAAAACGAAGTTATCACAACAAAATTAATCAATCGATTTATAAGCACAGTGCATAACCAGTGAACTTAAACTAAATTGCATACAGATATGTGAAAAAGACAAAAAATTAGAGGTTCCAGAACTGAAACACAGTAATTCTTCAATCAAATTCTTCACAAAAATGATGCTTGAAATTTAGAAGGCACACTCTAAAGTACTGAAACTTAAAGGAACCTTTTTCAATTACACACTTTGAACTTGTAATAATAATGTTGTATTAATCTGAAAGCTAAGTTACAAGATGATTCACTTTGCAGAGTGCAAAGGCTGAAAAACAAGAACTAGCCATGAAAAAGACAAATTTTTCAATATATACAAAATGAAGGCACTCCAAAGTGCATGAATAAGCAACTGAAAGTGATCTGAAAGTGAAAAGATGACAATCCCAAAGTGAAATCCGAGCACAAGTGAAAATCCCTTAAAAAGTGGCTCAAACTCATGCAAAAATGAGTGAACTCGATCTTGAACTGGCAGTCATAAAGCATGCAACTGATATGTAACTCGAACTGGACTGAAATCCCTGAAAAAGTGGGCTAAAGCACGCAAAAAACCACTTCGTTTGTATCAATCCGCCCATGAGAATAAGAACTCCACTTCACCTAATATTTTAATGCTTGGATTTGAGATAGTTAAATAAATTAAATGGTTTATATTTTATCATTTAATTTATCAACTTTACAAAATGTAATGCAAAGCATAAAATATTTCAATTAATTTGAAATGGAACTTTAACTTTATAAACATGAGTCCATGCATATTTTAAAATTCGCCACTATTCTCAGCTGATATCAATATTTCAAGGTATATAATTTCTGCCAGTTATAAGTAAAGAAGACTCCATGTTTTCGTATGGTTGCATACTTCTTATATTATTCATATCATAAATCATATGATAAACACATATATCTCCTAAAATACTAAACTCAACCCCCTTCAAAATTCGCATGACTTTTTAATTGACTTAGAAGTCAATATTCACAATTCAAAAGAAATGATGAAGGAAAACAAAAAACCTAAAACAAAAGAACCCTAATCATTTCTATTTTTGCATTTGACTTCTTGCTTGGAGAGGAAGAACCACCATGAGTAGGGTTCCTTGAGAATTTCTTGATGTTGGGGCTCGAAGTTTCATCATGCTTTGCTTTTTTTGAAGTTCTAAGAGCCGTTTTGAAGCTCAAACCACGTTTTTATACTCTTTTCCAGCAATTGACATGTAAACCCTGCAGGAGAAGCATGGTAAGTCTTTTTTTTTTTTACAGAAGATTGGACTTCTTTTCTAATTTCGACGCCATTCTTTGGTTTCTTGGCCGCAACCATGGCCATATACTGACATTTTTGTATCTTTACTTCCTCTGTGCTCTGTCTTTGTTGATTTTGGCCGCCATACTGAGAATCGAGCTTGATTTATACTGGCAAAGAAATAACACAAAAGAAATCTAAAATTGGACACCATAACAGCACTGGTAAGCTTGATACGCTCCTTTCTTGTATACTTTCCATCTCTCTCAAGCCACCATGGAGTATTTCGATGTTAGCCACCACTATGAGATTTGTGTAACCTTAAAGCCACCATTACTTTGCTACTTTTGAGAATTTCACTATGATTTAAGAAGAAACTAAAACAGGGAAAAAATGCCCTCTTTCTATGACTGCGCACCAAGAGATCTTTACATATATGGCTCAAAAATTGCAACGTACTTTGTACCTGGCCATGGCTTATGAAAATCTCATCTGGGTCTTTCAATTTTGTTGATTTTTTGCATTTGAAAACAAAAACTTTTCATGGGTAAAAAGAAAACTGCCTCTTTACCATTATAAAAAAATTTCTGAGCAAGATCAGAGTAGACACAATAACATTTTCATTGTGGGTATCTTTATTTTGTATCTGGGTATTCCTTGTCTGCATCTTGAAAGAACATTAATGATTTTTCTGAAACTCCTTATTTCTTTCTTGCTGTCTTTGAAAATTATTCTCTATAAGGAAAAGAAACTAAATTTTACTAAACATCCCTTGCTGTATACAATGAAAAGTCTGTTATTGATTTTACTGGCTGTAGCTCTAAACATATTTGCTGAATATTGTTGTTCATAATTGCTGCTCATGATGATTACGACTGAGTTTCATTCATGCCAAAATTGCTTTCTCTGTATCAGAACAAATAAAAACTACCATTGAAAAACAATTGCTCCATTTATTGCTAATGCTGATCAACTCATACCTCACTGCCTTGAATGAAAAGTAATCAGTTGTTCTTTCCAGATTCTGATGTGGCTAACATTCCTTATAACAATGTTGCTATTCATTTTACGATAGCTGTTGCTCATTCATGGCACTTGAAATATGTATACCTATTCCTTGAATGATGATGCTTCGTTTTGCATAATAAGATTTCCATTGTACTTCACATGCATTTTCCGTTAGCATGTCAATGATTGGTAACAGCTGTGATCATCATTTGCCATAAAATCCATGTGAATACCACTAAATCTGAACCTTCTTTCAACCCTGTTAGCAGCAACCAAATTCATCCTTTGTTGTTGATCATAGCACAGTCTTCTTGATAGACATCATCTTCTATGATATCTTGAAAACTACCAGCTGAAAAGACTATGCTTACTATAGGTGTTGGATTGCCCTCTTTCATTTGCTTGAACCATTTATGAGATGAACTTTTGTCATATTCAATGAAAGGTTATTCTGGCATTCAAATCTATTGCTTCTCATAGTAATTGATGCATGAACTATAACTTGATCATTGTATTTATGTTATTATTAAGTTACATGCCTTACAGATTTTGTAAAAGCATATCCCTTAAATGCTGTCTAAACCATAATTTGCTGCTTTTCTTTTGAAGAACTTGTAGATAATTAGATTATTGCAAATCTGTCCTGTACGGTGATATGGTTTATGAAAGCATTCCAATGCTCGAATACTTTGTTTCTCTTCAACGCAAAGAGGCTCTAAACTTCAATTAAATGTAATGTGAAAAATATAAAGTAGAGCTGAACAGAATATAAAATTGATGAGTGCAACATTGGTGCTTTCAATGGCTATTATCAATATTCATGAACTTTGTATGAAACCTGTGAGTACATCCTTCTTGATATGCCAAGCTCAACCCTTGTGGGAGCCCGTTTTGCTCCACATATCTGATGAAATGATCTCGAACATGATGAACCTGTTCCTGCACATTGAAACAAACATGTTAGAAAAATAAAAGAAGCTAAAGCTTCCATTGAATTATGTTTTTTCCTCTTGATTTTTTGCAATCATCTGATGGATGCCTAATCGACTGTATCTTATATTCATGTTAGTAGCGTAGGCATATGATAGGATTTGATCCGTCATTGCTTAGAGACAATCTCTAACGTCATCTTTTATCTTTCCTACAGATGCTTTTGGAGTTGGAACGAGAGCTGAAACTGGAAATGGGGTTAGAGCTGACGTCACAACATTCCTCAATTTGTCAACGATTTGTCATTCCAGGCAATGACGAATCACTTTCTACCCTATGCTTACTCTATTTTCAGTTGTGTATTTTTCTTTTGCTTATGCACCCTTTATATGATTGTAAAAATCAAATTAATTTACTCCCACGGCTTGTGTGGGATTCAACATTTTTTCAAGATGAATAAAAGCATTACTATGCAAGTTTCCTCAATTTTCTGTTTTAAATGTTTGCACAATAAAACTATGATTCATATGTAAGATGATCCCAATGATGATCAATGAACATTTAATCAGCAAGACATGAAATTTTTCTGTACCTATAAATGATGAACTTCATCCAGCTCTACCTGTTTGAGCTCAGAGTGAAAAATAGGTAACAAATAGTTTGTTTTTTATTATGTTAAGGGGATTCAGAAAAATGTAACTATCTTTGGGTCTGTATCATATGTGTTGTTTATGTGGTTCTTAGCTATTCTTGAGTGGTTGTTGTTTTCTCCAGTCTATTTTTCTATCTGTTTTTGTACTGGATCAAGGCCCTAACCCTGCTTAATTAATAAAAAACATTAGTCTATAGGGGAAGTAAATATGATTATTTCAAAAAAATAAAATTGAATGAAAATAAAATCATTTGAGTGATCCTTTTACTGTGGTGGAGGCTTAACCCCACATGGCCATTCGCTCCACCTCCTTTACAAATCTGACCTTGCTAAGTTGTTTGGTTGCAACCTCTAGTCAACACCTAGTTTGAGGAAAAAAAGATATGATAAAGGAGAAAAACCTCACAATGGCCCAAAACATATGACCTTAAAAATTAAATATTAGTATGCATCTACTTATGAAAGGGTCGCACTAGGAAACTCGGTCAACCCCCAAATCAAAGTCCACAGTTTTTAATTTCCCTTTACCATGTTGGACAATAGACTATTACCTCCACAACGTGACTTGCAAAAAATAAATATAGTTCATGTTAGACGCCTTCCCTGATTTCCTAAGCACCACTCAAAATATTTTTTTGAAGGAAATAAGTGCTATCTCCATTCATTCACCTCCAACTATCATAAAAAAAGGAGGTATTCTACTTTTAGGACTTCAAGTAATATTATTAGGGTTCTTCTAAGTTTATTTTATTCTTTTCTTATGCATAAGAATTCTCATTCTAGTAAATTACATGATTTATGGTTGTTTTTGGAATGGTCATATGGGTTACATTATCCTTTTGTATGCTAGAGCACAAAGGATTATATATATGAATATTAATATTAATTCACTAATAGAGTTAAGAGAATTGGGTTTGAAATGGTGTGCATGATTTCTTAATAAGAGAAATTATCCTTGAATAAGACTTTTTTTAAATTTATATTTGGTTCATATCTCTTTACAATTTTATTATAAATAACCTTTTTTGGTCAAGATATATGTAAATCAAATATGGAAATGGCTAATTTAAGTATTTATATATTTATTGGGCAAGGCATTTTATATTACTACTAGGTAGTCTAGATATCGCTACTTTCTATATAAAATAGATTTAGATGCATAAAATTTAAATTAAGCATCCTCCATTGTTTTGTACAATAACAAAGTCCATAAGAACTATTAGAAATAAATATCCTTGGGCTTAAAAGACAAATACCTAGTCTTAGGTCAATGTTACCTTTGGGATATTATTTAGGGAAAATAAAGCAGATGTACCAATGAACTAATGTATTTAAATTATTGACCATGATTTACAAGATTCCTTTCTTGATGCATACAAGATCGTAAATCTTATTTAAGGGAAATTATGTAGCATTGTCCTTCTAGGGAGATTGAAATTGAAAAACCTGCAAGGTTGTAGTTAGAGTTCTTTAAAATGCTACACCAAATGGAATAGGAAGAATTAAGTTACTTTGGGTCTATAAGATCATAAAATAAAAATAAATAACCCTCATTATTCATCTATCAAGCTTATATTTAGGGTTTGAAAATTAACTTAAATTTCCTTAAATTAAGTTTAGAAAAACTAAAGCCTTAGGCATCAAATTGATAAAATCATGTTTTTCCACGAAGATTAATTTAAATCAAATGTTAGGAAAAAGGGGTTGTTAAAATTTGGCATGAATCGATAAATCATTATAGGGTTAGAATTAAGTATGAAGATGATAAATTTATCTTTTAGGTATGCATTTGTGCAACGTAACTAAATTGAATGTTTTAGCTCATTTTAGCTTCACATAGAAAATCCTAAAGAGATTTTTCCTAAGGTGGATTTCCCTTGAAGTGTCATAGTATTGCTCCTGCATGAAGTAACAAGTGCACACAATGGTTTATCATGCCATTCTTTATGTAAGGTTAAAGTCTTAGTATAAAAGAAAAATTAAAAAATGTGGTTTTGTGCCTATGTCCACATGTTCAAATGTGGGCATGGCATATGGCTTGAGAGAAATAACTGTATCTTCAGGAAATCTATTTGTAGTCTTGAACAAGTATTTTTCAAATTAGAGATGACTATTTTTGAAACAATTATGTCTCATATCAATAAATCTCCTTCAATATGTCTTCCTCCTCTAATTGGTTCTTACTTAGACTTCAAAACTAAGCCAAATAGAATATTGATTTGATGGAAAGCTCCAACCCTTAACATGACAAAGCTCAATTTTGACAGAGCCTCAAAGGGGAACCCAAGAAAATAAAATATTAGGGCTATTTTAAGGGATCAATTAGGTCAAATTATAGTTAAAATTTCCAAAAAATTGCCTAATGGTTCAAACAACATAGCAAAAATTAATTCTCTACTCTTAGGTCTAGAACTTGATGCTAGCAAAAATCCAAAAAACTTCAAATAAAAGGTGATTCAATGGTGATAATTTAGATTTTGGCTCAAATAATATATATTAGCTCAGATCAAGTTGCTCCTCCAAATTCTTAATTCTTATGAAATCTCTCATTGTTATAGAGAGGCTAATATGGTGGAAACTAAGTTAGAAAATTTTACAACAGATAGAAACTATCAATATTTGGAAATTGATAAATTTGGGATTGTCAATCTCAAACAAGATTCTCTTTGAATGTGGTCATTCATTGAAATAAAAAGATTGGAATGGGACCCCTAATACTTTTCAATTCAAATGTGGTCATATAGTCAGTAGTTCCATACCCCTTGATGGAAAACTCCATTTGTATTGATGCAAGTTTTTGAATGCATATATTTTATATTTTTTATGTAGGTGTTATATGGTACTAGTGGTCATTTGGGTAGTGGTCATTTGGGGCATGTGAAAATTCATTCATTCTTTATTTCTTCCCTCATTCTATAACTACCAAATTGTAAATCCATCTATATTCACTTATCTTATGTACACCTAGCCTATGAATAATGAGTAAAATCTTGGAAAATCTTATGCTTTTATTACATTCTCATCTCATCTGCCACCTCAATCTATGATTTTATTATTCCCGAGGGTTCATTTATGAAATTCTCCCATTTTATGGACTCTTACCTCTTCACAAAGGATGCTAAACAATAGATTTCATGATATTTTAAGGGGGGAGGCTACTACTATTCCTAGTGCATATGATACTCACAAGTTGAATAAATTCTTCAAATTTGACTATGTAAAGGTGGAGAATGCAATTCTTCAAGTTACCAGTGTTGATTCCCTAGCTTTCTCCTTTTGTCCCTATTCCTTTTCTAAGGTGGTGGCCAATTTTCTATCAAATTCCATGGATCTCCTAATATGTTCAAACCTTTTGCACTTGCTACAGTGTACATATGTTTGGGAAATTGTTATAGTTGACTCCCAACTTCAAATTACTCTTTGGGATTACAATCTTCTAAAAGGGTATATCCCATAGGTGGGATTTTCCTTTTATCCTTATATAATTGCCTCCTCAAATGTTAGTTATATATATTGTGCCATCACCCTCAAGCTAAAAAATATTATGAAATAACATTTAAAAATGCAACCTCTGCTCATGTTCGCCTCCTAGAGTCGGCTCTTATGCAAAAGGCTATCGCTAACTTCAAAGCACTACACATTCTAATCAAACACCCCCTATAATTCTAGTTCCAAGTTTGAATTTTCTTAGGCTGAGTGATCTTGTGTGTGTAGAGGAGCCTTTTCTTAGCAATGAAGACAACACTGTTAACTAAGTTAATGGGGCTGGAGTTTCTTCTGTAGCTTTTTCTTTGTCTACCCTATTTTTAATTGTACTCTTCATTTTTATCATTTCAACACTTTCATGCTACATTATATTTTTTGTGTTATACTTTTAAATGAACAAATTTGTATTAAACTTTGTATTTCTCCTACTTTCAATAATTTTATACATGTGATCTCACCTTTTACTTATTTTTTATCAGTTGGGTATTAGAATAAATTACATATTTGAAAACTAGACACAAAATACTAAATTTTATATTTTGGACCTTGTTAAAATTATATGTGTAAGTGCTTCAAATTTTCTCCAATTATGAAAAACTCTGATTTTTAGGAAAAAAAAACTTGCACTGCCCATTATCTTGCACTTACCCATCATATGATTTTTGATGTGATATTTCCATGATCAATCCTTAAACTACATAATTTAAAAGGGGTGGGATATCCCAAATCCTATATTAAAGCTTACACTGCAACCATTCAAGAGCTCCTTCCCTATGATGGGGTGTTACTAGAATATTCCTAATTTTTTGGAATGGATAGAAATAAATTGGTATTATATACTCCTAGAGGCATTAATTCATTCTTTTTGATAACTCATATATGATTTTATTATTTCCTTCGATGAGAACAAGCTAGTGGAAATAGGAATATGAGAGATGTAGTCTCATCCATTTGTTAACTCTTGCCTTTTCCTAATGTTTCTTTGATTGGATTAAAGGTTATTTTGAGTTTATTATGATATGATATAATTACAAGATGAATATGTGCCTTTCTAGATTATATTTCCTCAATTTTTATTATATGCTACTTTAACTATGATATTTATTGTTAGATTTGATGCTTTGCCTCGAGTGTGTAGGTTATATATATAGATTTTTGACAAGTGGATGTATGTGGAGGAAAATGGAATGGATTCACTTGAGATTCTCATCATACCTTTTTTTTGTTGATTTAGTGACCTTGTGACTCTTGTGATATTTTTGGTTTCTTAATCCATCCTATTCAATTGTGAGTAAAAGGATGTTCCCTATGTTTACATTGTTTTACACAAAGCTAATTGTTGGTAATTTTGGGTCCTTACACTATGGGTGAAATGAAAAAGTGATTCCTTCCTTTTAGTGTGTTTATTTAACTTGTTTTCTCTTACATTTTATTGGATTTTTTGACATTCTTGTTGTGGAGTGTTTACAAATAATCCTAAATACTTAGTTGAAAAGTTAGTTGTTTAATTGCCTTCATGAAAAGGTATATACATTTTAATATTATAAAAATATTTAGAAAATACTATAAATTAAAAAATATATTTTAGTTAAATATATTAGTTAATTTTAAAAAATACTATGTTAGTTTTTAAAGGTAATTCCTAGATGCATTAGTCAATTTTCGTGAAATTATTCTGTTAGTCATTTAAAAAGTATTTTAGCAAATGCATTTGATCTAAATGATTAGTAACATACCAAAAGGAAAAATATTTAAATTTGAAATACTCCTTTAAATTAGCATGTGAATGTGCAATAGAAAAGAAAGTGTAATTGAGGTTAAGGGATTCTTGGAGTGAAAAGGAAAAATGAGGGGTTTTATTAGTCCTTTCTCTCTCTCTCCCCTACCTCCCTCTCTCTTTTGTGTGGATGCTTGGATAAAATATTGGGATGGATTTGATTCTTTATTGATAGCTTGTGTGATTGGACGAATTAGCATGGGCTGATTA